>JAJMHK010000024.1:0-46194 GCA_030566005.1 Yamadazyma tammaniensis
CGGTACACCAACACAGATTCACTTCGGTACACCAACACAGATTCACTTCGGTACACCAACACAGATAGAAACGAAGTTAAAATATATGTCTTGCACACCGGTTATTGTATCATCTGCTGCCTTTCGATCAATTTCCCTGAGGTATGCTTCCCTTTGATCCTCCGGCAACCCTCCACCACGGTTGACATCGTCAATAAAATCAACTGTGAACCCTTCATTCACATTATTAATGTTACACCCTGCTCCTGCAACAATAAGGGATGTTGACAAAGCTAGAAATAAATATCTCCAGAGCATTTAGTCTTGATAAAACAAATATTAGCTTGCTATTAACCAAACGAGTGTTATGCTAATAATTTCTCCTAAGGCAAAATCTAGTATATTTATAGTTAAAGATTGTCCAAGTTATTATTAAAATAACTTATTTCAAAAAATGGAGCCACGAATTATCACTGAACCCATTTCCTAATTTTGACAAACGATTACCAAATTCGGACTTCTTGATAAAGGGTGCAGTAAAAATAGGTATGAAAATACGATTTATCTGAAGGGTTTAGTAAATATTTAACTATTACCTGTTTTGATGTCAAATTTGCTTAACTTGGATTGGAATTGATCATGTATTAACGTATCTGCAATGGCTCTAAAGTGCTACAAAAAAGCTTGATTAGTGCTTAAGAACAACGAAGCAATGCTTAAAATGCAGGTGCAAGGCGTATGTAAGTCACGGCGATAATCATGATCTGCAAGTATTAGCGTGTAAGTAGAGAGTTTATTTCAGCCTTTTTGTGAAAAGACAAGAGAAACGCCAGCTGATGTCGTTTCCTTCTAGGGGTCCAGAGACTAACTAGTTCGTAAAGGTTGCTTTTTGTCGCCGATTATTTTATTAATTATTTCTAAATTTTCCAATTCGCTAGACGCTTATGAATGATTTGGATAATTATTCATAAACGTCTAGTTGAATCACGATCAAGGGTAAATTGTCTGCTGTATCAGTATAGTCTAAATGAAAAAGAAGAACAAACGTTTATTTGATTAAGTTTTAGTGAATGAAGTGACTTAAAATTCAAGCAAAATTGACTGGAAAATATTGATGTGCGTGGTTGTTAAATCTTACGTATCTGCAAGCAGGCTACTTCTAGTGTCCAGGCAAAATATATTGTTTGGAACCAGCATCAACACAATTCCTTGGAGACTTACCATAAGAAGTAATAGTTTAACTGAATTCGGAAATCGTGCTAACCAACTTGTAATTTATTAGAAAAGGAAAGACGATTTTCGTTTTAAAAAGATCAGCAATTTTCTTAAAACAAACAATTGCAAATACAAGAATCCGCAAAAGTACATATTTTGCTGATCCCTTAATAATTTTTTGGAAGATTTTAGTAGTTTTTGGATACACCAACGCGATATTTCTTTTACGGAGCCAGCGTAATAATTTCCTATTTAAGTTATTATATTGTAAACCCTCATCTCGGATGTGATGGTTTAATCAAATTAGAGAATTGTACAGCAAATTATCATGATTTTTCTGCATCTCAAAACAATACTCCTGTGTATGGCAATCGGAGCTGATTAACTTAGCCTCCATGTAACACTTGTTAGTTTAGGAAACTACAATTGGTAACGGCTAATAAAATAGTTAAGCGCCTCAAAATTTATAGAATAGAAACAATAAAAGGGTCTAAGACCCTATCAAAGCTTCTTACAATAAATTGATAAGAAAGTGATATGAACATAACATTCATGTCTGCTTTTATTTGATAATTATAGCTTAATTCTAGACTTACAATTTTCTCCTGCAAACTAACACGAATTATATCGAACAAGAAAAAATATTTTGAACAAAGGAATAGCGAACCCTGCGATGAAAGTCTTTCCTGTTTGGGCATCGTTTTTGCATTTTTAGGTATTAAGATACGAGATCGATTTCCACAAAAAAGGGTTTTCCTAATTAATGCCTTTTTTGTATTATTATTCACGTTTTAGGATTTACAGTACGAGAACATAACTTCATTGTTGGGAGGCATATGCAGGGAGTATTGAAGACTTACATACGAAGAAATTAGTACAAAGAATTAAAACAAAAACATTAAGCCTTTTTGCCTTTTTATTTCTTGTGCCCAGAATAAAAAGTAACACAAGTTGAACTTGAAATATTGACCCTTAATTTGACGATATCGACAATACGAAACTAAAACGGAAATGCGAATTTGGTTAATATGTCTTGTCTTCGCCTGGTTAGGCGCTCTTAGGTTATACACTCCTATATTAGGCGGTTGTTTGTCCAATAGTAATCTTGCAGTTAAACTTTATTTTTTCGAGTTATACAGTCTTACTAACTAATTCGATACACCATATGCGGAGAATTTTACTTATTTGTTCTAACAACATACTTCTTGAATTGACCCGTGGTGTCTTAAAAAATAAGCCAATTTTTATGTATTTGTTTTTCACAAATTGGATGTAGTTTCTTGTTGTTTTTCAAGCTTGGTCGAATATAGGCTGGCTTACATTAGATGATAAATAACAGTTGCTGTTCTTGATTACAAACGTGAACAATCGGAAAAGAAAACGTTTCTTAAAGCTCTTTAGGTTACCAATAAATATTCTCATGCAAGTTATTTTTTCTTACAAACATGCAATCAGAGTTATCTGTGATCAACCCACTGTAATACGGCTCATAAACTCTTAGTAAATATGTTCTAACAAAGATCTAGATTTTCTGACCGTTAATCCGTACTACTAAAATTTAACTTCCTCTTACGGACAAATGCAGGTAAATACATTCGGACAAGAAAGGTTTCGCTACCATTTCCGCTGATCTAAATTGATTTTGCGTATCTGCGACTTTCAACATTTAACCTATAATGTAAAGGCAATGAAGCTCAGCGTCGAAATAATTTCTAAGATTCACCCTAAAAAATAATCAAACAGCCTACTTTATTTAAAATGTAACTTTGCAAAAGATTTCCGACTTCATAAGGATAGAATGTAGGCTAATATTTCCGATGCAAGGATGAAAGTATACGTGCACTGATTTGTATTTAGAAAATTCACATAAAGATTTCTCCTTTTTTGGACAAAGCCAATTCTTTTTGAGGGGTTCGTAATGTAATTTTTCAAACTGCAGTTTTGGGAAAATTGCGACTTTGCGGGAAAAGAATTGCAACTCAGAATAACAATATCAGTGTCGATTGTTAAATAAATGAGGTAACATTTGTTTTAATGATTGTACAAAAAGTCTCCTTTGTATAAACACGACCTATCGCCTTAATATCGCTCCCCAAGAATATTTGAGATTGACTGGTTTATTTTTTAACTCCATCACAACACTAAAGGCTTACCAAAATCATACCAGATTCTACTCGACCAGGACCTACATAAGTCAAGAAATAGTAACTAATAGATTTCGTATTATTATGTACAATTCTGTCCCAGAATGATCTTTTTCATTTCCGACTGCTGCTTTTCTAGTCAGTCGAAATCATTTAGCCCAAACAATGGCCACAATTCTAAAATCTTCTTAAATCGATAAACTTCGAACTAGGCAAAATTTGGTTCACCAAGAAATGTTCATAGGACCTATTCTGTGACTGATTACCATACAACACGAGGAAGAAAATTTCCATATTTGTGTTTTAGGATAAGTTCCTTATCTCATTTATTTTCTTCTTCTCAAGCCTGGAGTGATGATGATGAAAAAGTTAATTTAGGTTTGAAAGAATGAAAGAGAATTTTACAGTAATATTTTGGCAGCGGTAGAATCACATGTGAAAATTGACAATATCACAGAAGGGATGAATGAAGCAATGCTTTTGGGAGAGAACCAGGCCCTTCCAATCTCCTCATAGTAACGCGGCTTGACTTTGAAAAATGGAGACACTACAAGTTTTAACAATTGAGGTCTACTAGAGCTTAGATTAAATCTTAGCTAAGAAAAAAACGGCAGAGGAGATATTGATATCAAAACTGGGGCAAACGTATAAAAGTAAACAAAAATAACGGAGATTGCATTAATTGTTTGAAAGCATAGAACTATTTATCTCCCCACTGGTGTTAATTGAGGATCAAGTATTAAATTACATACATTTGTTAATTTGTTACCTAACTCTTGGCGCCTATTAATTGACAGTGCTCGTAATATGGTTTGGAGCGCATTCACATTTTAGGAAGTTTTGCAGCCATTCATCTTGTTGTGAGAATCAAAGACAAATATATTCCAAAGTTAGAACTTTTGTGTTTCTAGCATTTCGTGTTCTCATCACTTATGAAATTGAACTCGCTTATTCCAAAGTTTTTGCTCTGCATTCTTGAAATGACCAAACTTGCCCCCACAGTCATAGTAATTCTTGCTTCTATACAAAGAAAGTATCGATTTTCTTCCAGACTTGGAATGTGGGGCGAAGCGATAAAGAATGCAAGGGTAGGCAATAACTGCTTCTATTTTACTCTTAAAGAGTTCTTCCTAGATCATAATATGGCAATTAATGCGGCAAGGACTATTTAAACTATATTGTCCTTATTATTCATGATATTGGCACTAGTGCATTCAAAGTAGTCCGTGCTCATACAAGAGGTTGCTTTGCACTGTCGCTTAAGATTTTTGCAGCCAATCTAATTCGCAAAAATAAATGCGTTATATGTAAGCAAAGTTAAATCAGGTTTCCGCAATTTTGGTTACAAAAATCAAACTTTTTATTCCGCAAAACTCAAGAATTTGGAAAATAAAAAAGGAAGTAAATAAATTGCAGCATATCAAAGTCCTAGTAAATCCAAATACATGTGTCTGTTGGATTAACAAGACTATTTAGGTGAAAGTAATGCAGTAGAAATAAGTCTCAGAGTGCAATTACTTGTAAGTGATTGAAATTCCATGCGTATACTATTGCAGTTTTTAACTATATTACATTATTATCATATCATTAAATAAGTATTAGTGTTTTGAAGATTACGTTCTTCCCAACTTCTCCATTTCCTGACCGTAAGCTTTACAAAAACGTTTTGACTCCTCCATTGCGCATTCTACGATAATATCGTCATATCCTTGAGTCACGTTCGCCTTCAAAATGGAAGTGTTTTCGATAAGACTTAATAATAAGTCTTTAATATGAATGATACTGTTTGTATCATCAGCAATTGATAATGATAGTGATAAAAGATCATGACCATTTTTAAATTCCCACCCTGAAACCCCATTTCCAATCAACACATTTGGATCAATTGCTGCACATAAAATATTATGATCTATCCAGCCATACACTTCTACGTCAATAGAGGTGAATGAAGATAATTGACTGAGTTTATACTTATTATCTCCTTCTTTGGTTATAACTGCCAAATTTGGTCTGTACATGTCAAGACCGCATCCACATTTTCTAAGGTGAGCTCTTGGAAACCCTATCCATATTTCTTTGTCAGGTAAATGTATCGAATTGTCCTTAACTATATCTCTAATGTGGATCATTTCTGTCCCTCCTCTTAAGGCTCCAACTTCTTCCTTTGTCAGATCAAGTAATCTTTGATATTCGTAAGAACAATCCGAGGTTCCTTCAATAAAATTGTCTAAATTACATCTCAAAATTTCCAAGTGGGACCATCTATACACAAAATAAATAAATTTATCAAATCCATTTTCATTTCTTTCTCCGTGATTCAACATTGGTGTCCAATTTTTTTGAACTTCAAGTCTTGGAACGTCAGATCTTCGGAGCTCAATAACTTTGTTGTAAATTATATCATCATACAAACCGTCATTGAAGCCGTCAACATTTGCTTTTCCCCTCTGTCTTCTGAAAGGAAATGCAATGAACATGGATCTAAAGTAATTAAACTTCATTTTCACTGAATTTATATCTCCATTATCGTTTTCTGATATTTTCCTGTGATAAGCATTAAAAATAATCAAAGGTTCCATCTTATTATCTTTATTTTTTATTAGAATTAGCCTAGGATCTTCAGCTCCAAAGAATTTGATAAACCTTGGGTTATGATGAAAAGGAATTGGTAAAAACTGTGGGAACTTCATACTTTGGTATACATTTGCGTTATGTTCATCTTTTATAGGAACAATTAATTCTATATTTGTCAATTCTTGCCAGTTCTCATCAAATATTTGAACATAAGTTAGACTAATAAATTGCTTCCTTTTTGAGCCCTCTGGAGAATACATAACTCTAGAAATCATGAAATGGACACCATAATCTTCTAACCAAACGGAAGTTCCAGCGAGTTTATACAAATGCTGATCAAGAGTTCCTCTTTCAATCTGTAAATGAATATGTTCAAAATAAGGGGCTAATTCCTTAAATGCTGGATCATTTTCTAGTTGTTTGACTAAAATCGTGGCCATATAGTCTAGTCCATTATAAAATTCCATAGATTCACTGATACTAATCTCAACTTGTTTATGATTTTTTTGACAGCTTTTATCATTGTGTTCGTATAATGAAATGTTCTTGGTATGGAATGATTGTTCTGTAATCAAGTTACTTGCCCAATGGTTGTGTCCATTATATTTAAAAATATTAATGGTGTCAAATTCAATATCACTTATCAGTGCATTAAAGAATACTTTGTAATAATTGATTAAGTCGAACCTGCTTTGAAGATTACGAAAGCTCAATGGATACACAATATTCCTAACTTCAAATTGATATGTTGGCAAAATTTGATCCTTAGCATCAACTATATAACTAATTTGACAAAATACGAAATATCCCAACAAAAGAAATGCTGTGATTTCCGAAAGTAGCACGATATTTCTAACGTTAATTCTACGTAGACTAGTGAATGATTTATTTAGCGATCGAAGCTTCATGGAACTGCTTTATGCTATCTTAAGTTAATTAACAAAAAGTAAGAATGTGGCGGTTTAAGAAAATCCCAAGAGGATTTTCATCCAACAAAGTATATTCGTAGTCATTTCGTTTCAATTTCCTAGAGGCGATCCTTTGCAAATGTGTCAATAAACAATTTTAGAAGTCCTGCATATATGCAGTTTGTGACAAGAACTATCGATATAAGGCTGAATACAGAACCAAGCCCCAATCCCCATTCACACTGTATAGTTTTTCATTTTTGTCTAGTATTATCGTTAGTTTAGACTAACAAACTCTCAAGCTACAAACTATGCAAGGCATTGATTGTTTTATGAAAAGGGCGTTCATGCACAAAAAATGCCAAAAAATATTTCTCTCCTGGAATGACAAACGTGAAAACAATTCTGGCCCGGGAATACGCATTCGTAAATTGGCCCTTAAGTTGTCTGACCTTAATTATAGTTAAAGCATCTATAAAGGCATTTATAGTTTGCTCGATAAGATACGGCAAGTTCGCCAATCAACTCATGCAAAAGAGGAATTACGGATCTCATATTCAATCAAAAGAACTAAACGATCAAATGACGGTTATACGCAAAAACTTTTGTTCTCATTTTAGCTTTATAGTTGACCAAATCGATAAATTAACTGTTAATATTTTCGTAAATATCTGTCAGTTTTGACTTGGATGGGATCGCAGTACTAAATCTTACTAAAGTATCTAGAAACAAGGGCTGCCAAGACTTTTACAAAGATCAGTGATTGTTGCAATAGTATTTTTTTCGCATTCCCTTTTTGTTTTTAAGATTCTCGTATTATGAGAGAGGAGAATTGGTCTCTTAAATTTAATAAAATACACGACTGTTGTAGGATTTATTAAATGAGTTAAAAACACATCCAAAATTTACTTCAGTTTGGACTCTGCTTGGACGTGTACTTCGTCAACACACAAAAAACCCACCCAATGCTATTAAGCTTGATAACATTTAATATTATTATGTAATATAAGATCGGCTTAACTTCCTTATTAAGAATCAAGGTTTGTTCCTCAATATGAGCCCTTCGCAAGATAGAGTAACTATGTGAACAGTAGTTAACCAACTGATTCTAACGGTTCAGCGGTTTAGGTTGTCGGACTTGGACCTGGCTCAGTAGTAGTAGTGATACCATCCGTGGGGTCTCAATAACTACTTGTGTGGTTGTACCACTTCCGGTAGTAATGACCGATGTAAAGGTCGTCAATGTAGAGGAATTGTTGTTGTTTCAGGTTCACATTGTGAGAAGTGGTAGCATAGACTATGGGGAGGTTGGTCTCATCTCTTACTGTAACCCCATCAGGATATGTTGCTGTAAAGTGAAGATCAGCCTTTTTTTCTATATTATAGAAAAGAAGCTTAACAGGATAGTAATATCCGGCAAATGAGATGTAAAATCAGTAATATCTAGATAATAAGAATATTGGTCAGGAGTTTATCTTGATGTATTGTCAGGTTCACCACAGCGGCCAAAAGCGCTACCAGCACCAAAACTCCTGCCAAGGATATCACCAACGTCACCAAGATGAAAGCCGTAAGTTTCTGTAAGTCTCAATGCAAAAACTTGGGAATATACCTGTCTCCCATAAATGTCTGAATACTCGGGAACAACATAATCTATACCTGTTGTTTTAATTGTGATGTCTCGAACATCATAAATTGTAGCATCTGGTGACATTTGGTCTATGTCTTGGACAAAATCCTTCAATTTTTCATTTGCCAAATTATGGTCTTGCTGTACATTATCGAAGTAGTCAACTTGAAAGCCAGGATCACCATTAGCCAGGTCACAATTTGCAGCGAAAGCAGCTGTTATAAAGCAAAGAGCAAAAGCTCTCCAAATTATGATATTTACTTTCAAGGGTAAATGGTGTTGCTTTTGTAATGTTTTTAACTGGCAAGTGATATTGAAAAATATCACCATTCCTGCTTCTTTTTTAATTCTTGTTTCAGAAAAAGATTAGCTTACGAAATTGGCCTAGCTGTGTGACTTAATATTCCAATTGCCTTTTTAGACTAATATTTTCCTGATATGTGTTAAATAATAAAAGAATAAAAAACGAAGAAAGGGTTGGGTTGTTAAAATTTTTTAGGAAATCCTGCTAAGGCGATTTTACTATTGTTGGGAGAGTAATTAACTTCCTTCGACGGCAATAAAGAAGGGAAATAAGTTATAAAACTTAAAGTTCTAGTGGAACAACAAATTTCAGTTTTTATGTGAAGGAAGCATGAAATACCCATTTAGCGATAAAATTAGATTTGAATAAGTCTTACAAATTCCAGCAATGCCAAGCGGGGATCGTAATTACTTTGTTTTGCCGATATTCTTTTACCAAATGAAGCGTGGCAAGCACAAGCTTATTAGTCTATTAAAAGTTAAAAAATATTTTTCTTAACCATGAGCTACATCTACAAACATCAATTGGATCGTATCTGCAATATCAATTAAATTTGGATAATAGGATAAAGTTTTGTCTGAAAAGGAGGCACAAATTTGTCTCTTAAAGATGCAAAATTAATCCGTCTTAGACAGAGCAAAAAATATTCGGAATTAAGAAAAAACGTATTGGCTGTAGCCCATTATTATTCTTTCGGATTACATTACAAGTTACTCCAAAAAGAGTGGAGAACTTTTAGTCTTTTTTATTGGTAACGCTCATATCCATCGTTTTACTGAGCCGAAGTGATATCTTTAAATTCCAAATTAGGAAATTTGCTAGCGCATTCTTTGTAGAGATGTGAGGCGTTGATAGTTAACAATGCTTTCTACCCGATGTAACAAGTATTTCATTGTTTTTTAGTATAAATGACATTCTCCGATTCTTGCATGACTTTAATCTCTATTCTTCGGTCGTTCTTTTAACAAAGAAGCATACTTTTCATGTAATCTATGAGGTAAATCATTTTAGAAGGGTTTTTTTTCGCTTGCATTAAATTTGCCGCACTTGGTTAGTAATCTCTATCGGAATACCCGAGTATGCAACTATTTAATGATTTGCGGAAAACCTATTGTTTCGGGATCTTCGCCAGAAGATAAATCCTCTATAGTTTCTGGATAAAAGAAATCATCCGCCCAAAAGATTAAATTCATGTATAAGCTATGATGCTCAAAAATAACCAACTAACAAAAGTGATTAAACTGCGTCCTACTTTTCCTAACTGAAATTGTAATTCATTACGGTTTTTGGGGTATTTCTTTGCTTTGTCGCCTCTTTTAGCTATCAGTCGCCACTTTCCTCTTTGAACATTAAGAAATTCTTTTTTAGTACGCTTTTTTAGTACGCTTTTAATGCAGCAGGGGCTAATTATCTGTTTATAATTTCAAGACAATGCTCATATAGTCTTGTATTGCTGTTGCGACATTGCCTGTATATAGTTATTCTTTTAAACAAAATCTTAATTATCTTGAAACTCTCTAAAATGTTCCAGGCGTACCCTTTAAAGAGAAATTAATTCAAAAATTTCAGATCTTAAATCATAGTAAAATGTCCAGATCCGCGTGATCGTCCCCTCTTAAGAATTTTAAAAGCTTGCTTAAGAAATTAAAATAAGTCAGACTGGTACAGTAAGAAACACATAAGAAAGGCTAAGAAATGCATAAGCGAACCTAAGGACATGCGTCGGCAAAAATAGGAACTATTCCTCCTTTTTATCATCAATTTTAGTAACAAGAACATATTTTGTTAGACAGAATTCTTTCAAGAGAATTGAATTTCTATTGAGAATTTAGGTGCGAAGTGTTTGCAAACAATTTCTTAAGGAATTGATTATAAATCTTTACCTATCCATCAATAGACTAGTTTCCTGGAAGAGATAACCTACCTGTTTTGGAGGTATAGATATACAAGTTAAGAAATTTGATAATCATTTGTTATCTGATGGCCACTAAAGATTAGTCCAATTCTCTCTCATCGTTAAAATGAATGGTTTATCTATTCTTATTTAAACTATAATCAAATTTTAACAACGACTATTATAGAAGTTATTATACAAAAGTAAATTACATGTTCCTGACTTTGTCTGTGTAAATAAAATCCGCGAGTAATTTGATGCGGAATCAAGAGAAATTAATACATCTCATGAAGGTCTTAACTTCAAGTATTAAACAAAGACTTCACTACTTTAGGTTTTGAAAGAATTTCACTTAAGAAAGGCAAAAGAATATTTACTATAAAAGAAACCGAAAAAATAAATGGAGTAATTTGAAGAAGAAATAATCACAATCAAACAATAATCGAAAACGTTCACCTATACTGATAGGTAGGTGTTAACCTAAAGAAGCCACAAGCTGAAAAGTAAAGCAAGCAATGGAGATCCAATTGTCTTAACGGCTTGAGCTTCATAACTGGAAACTTGTGGTATACTTCCACTAGTTGAGGTAACAGTAGAAGACCCACTACTGGATCCATTCGAACCGTTGGAACCTGGCGACCCTGTTGAGCCTAGTGATCCTGGTGAACTAGGAGAACTTGGGGAACTAGGAAAACCTGGAGTAGTGTTAGTTCCTGGAGAACCTGGTCTATCAGGATTGCCAGTACACTTTTCACAAGAAATTATCCCGGTTGCCGTAGAAAGTGAAGTTACTGTTGTTGGCCCCTCTGCATCAGGTGGGGTGGTTGTTATAATAAGGGTAGTGATATATGTTGTTGATCCTGGAGTAGTATTGTTAGAATAAGGTGGAGTTGGCGTGATAATGTGAACAGTAGTAGTTCCCCCTGATACTGTAGGAGGAACTGTGTAAGTTGTTGGAACAGAACCTGGCTCAGTAGTTGTAACTTCACCAGGAGGTGGTGGAGTTACAATATGAACAGTAGTGGTGCCGCCAGATTCTGAAGGTGGAACTGTGTAGGTTGTTGGGACTGGTCCAGTTTCAGTAGTTGTAACAACTGCTGGAGGAGTAGTAA
Source organism: Yamadazyma tammaniensis (assembly GCA_030566005.1). Taxonomy (NCBI): domain Eukaryota; kingdom Fungi; phylum Ascomycota; class Pichiomycetes; order Serinales; family Debaryomycetaceae; genus Yamadazyma; species Yamadazyma tammaniensis. The sequence goes on from JAJMHK010000024.1 coordinate 11,761, forward strand.
CTACGTAAACAGTTGTGGTACCATCAGATTCTGGAGGTGGAACGGTGTAAGTAGTTGGAACAGAACCAGTTTCAGTAGTTGTAGTAATTCCTCCGGTTGGAGTTACAATATGAACTATGCTGGTACCATCAGACTCTGAAGGAGGAACTGTGTAAGTTGTTGGCTCGGGACCCGGCTCAGTAGTAGTGGTGATTGCACGAGTTGGGGTACTTGAACTTGATTCGCTTGAGGAACTCGACTCGCTCGATGAACTTAATTCGCTCGATGAACCTAATTCGCTGGATGAACTTGACTCGCTTGACAAACTCGATTCGCTTGATGAACTTGATTCACATTGTGCAGAATCAGTAACATAAGATATAGGAAGGTTGGTCTCATCTCTAACTGTAGTTCCATCAGGGTAAGTTACGTTTAGATGAAGATCGGCTTTATTTCCTTTGTTATAGAAGAGAATCTTAACAGGATAGTAATGTCCAGCCTCCAAATCAGTTGAAAAGTCCCTAATGTCTTGGTAATAAGAATATTGATCAGGAGTTTGTCCCCCTGTACTACCCGAGTCAGCACAGCAATCGAAGGCATTTCCAGCACCAAAACTCCAACTAATAATATCATCAACATAACCAAGATGAAAATTATAAGTTCCTGTTTGTGAAGCATAAAAGTATCCTGTAAGTCTTAAAGCAAATGCCTGTGAGTATACCTGTCTTCCGTACACGTCTGAATACTCAGGGACAACATAATCTTCATCTGTGATATGAATTGAGATATCTTGAACACCATAAATTGTTTCGTTTGGACTCCTCTGGTCAATTTCTTGAAGGTAAGCCTGCAATTGATCATTAGTCAAATCATTGTTTAGTGTCACATTATCGAAGTAATCGACTTGGAAACCGGACTCAGAATTAAATATGCCACAAGAATCTGCAGCTAAAGTAGCTGTCAATAAAGCTGCAAAAACGAAGCTTTTCCAAATCATGATGGAGAGTTTTAATGGTGTATGTCTCTGCTTTTATATTACATTCTGGTCAATTGAATTTCTTAAAATTTGCACGGATTCAATCCTTTTTTGGTAATTACTTATTTGAGAAATATTTCTTCCAATTTCGGAAGATATTTTAATAATTCTTCAAAACAGAGTTACGAAAGTGTTGTCTGTCTGCATGTTTTTAGTAAATACTCAAATTGCCTATTTGGATGTGAAATTAGCTTATCTTGGAATAAAAATAGAGAACAATAGTGAAGTTGGGTAGTTAAAATTTTAAGTAATCTTGCTTTTTTCTTGTTTTGATGTATTCTTTTTTGGACTAGGAGCTCACAAATGTCTGCAAAGAGAAGATACAAGCATTTTCCATCGTGTCTTCTATTTTATGCCTTGGTTTCGAACGATGAATGAAAGTAGTTGCTTTGTCTTTTCCGGTTTCGTTCGGTCAGGACAATGTAAGTCCAATCAATCTGCCGTGGGTCATGTCTTGTACTTAACGTATCTGTAACACGACTTAAGTTTAGAATATAGAATAAAGAGTATTGTTTCAGCATCTTGTAAAGCAAGACCAAGTTAATTATTGAAAACCCTTCCAAAAAAGGTGAAACTCTTTTCTATCCCTAAAGAGCAAAACTTAGTAAAGTTTCCAATGAAGTGAGTTCCACTTCATTGGAAACTTGGAAACTTGTAGGTTTTTTTAGATAATACCAAAAAAGAGCCGGAATTAAGAAAAAGTTTTTTTAATTATAGCTCTTCATATTTTTTTATAGATCATTATGCAAGTTATTGTCAATAGGGTTTTTTCCAGTATTTTTTGTTGCTCTTTAAAGTAGCAGACAATGGCTATTCTTTTTTTAAGAGCGCTGCATTAGTTAATGAGATGAAGTATTTGATCAGATTCCAGTTTAAGGTTTCTTTTTTGTTAATTTCAATGTGACTTTGATTGGGAACTAGAAGAGGAAACTCGATCTTAAACGAAGGTTGTTTTCGGTTGTTGACTATGTCTTCTACCCTAACCTACAAGCATTTCATTTATTTTTAGTATTATTGACATTCTCCGATTCTTGCATAACGCTTATCCTCTTTCTGTCGCTACTTGCTATTAGAAGATATTCTTATATGTTATATGCTTAAATTTGTGTAATCAATGATGTAACTTTAAATTTATTTTGGAAGGGTTTTTTCGCTTGCGTGAAGAGATGGTAAAATATGCAACCAATGGTTAGTAATCAGCAAACGGAACTTCCGAGAATGCAGTGTTAAGATTTGCGAACGACATACTGACATACTTTATACGATCTTCGCCAAAAACACAATACGACAATTGTTTCCAAGTCTTGAAATACACGGAAATGCTCAATTTTAGTATCCGCCTCTTAAAAAAGTTAGACTTGCAAAAAAAGTCTGAGTAGGCAGTCGTAAATGCTTGAAAGCTTATTTGAATAAAGCAACTTACTAAGACAATAAGCTTCCTAATCGGTGCAAATAAGAAGATTTTATTTTTGGTCATTTTTGTCTACAAACTCCTTTAACTTTAAATCGCCAACTTCCCCTTTGAACCGTACTTTCTTTTCTACAGTAATTTTTCCTAAAGGGTATATTTTGGCTTACTAAAGAAAAGCACATAGATCTGCACTTAATTGTTCATGCATAAAAGGTTAAGTTCATGTTACAATTTCAAGACAATGATCATGCCCAATGTTGTCTCCATAGGCCGATCCTACTTGTATCCAGCCAATTTTTTTTTTTTTTTTTTTTTTGAAGATCTCGATTGTTTGGCAATCTAGATAAAAAATACTGGAGGACCCGATTTCCTTCCGAACTTAGTATTTAGAGTAAATCAAGAAGTACGAGAGTTAATCTAAACTTTAATATCCCATCTAGAAGTTATAAAGTCAAGAACACATTTGGTATATCTAAAAATGCATAAGCGAAGAGCAAGCCTTTAATACGAAGATAGGGTTCTAGGACTCAAGAGCAATTCTACCCTAATTGTTCAAGAGTCTCGACCTCAATAACACAAGATGCATTAAACAATGCAATTAGGGGGGGGTTCTTTGTCTAGAGTTCAAGACAAAGGCTGTGGCTAGCCGGTTAGCTACTTAACACGAGTTCAATGTTTTTAAATTATCCTTTTTGTATCATAGCAAGCAACTACTATCGTACGATTGTCAGTTTCCCAACCAAGAATTATGATTATTTCCTACCAATAAACAAATGAAGATTATGTAAAATTGTTTCAATCCATTCGGTAGTAAGAACAACCGGCGGAAAAGATTTTTATTCGGATTAGTGAGGAAAGAGCCAGATATTTGGACTGCCAGTTCGTGTGTTATTAGAATACAATGATTCCCAAGACATGGCCATATCAAGCTTTCCTTATCACCAATACTGAATCACCATTTGAATAAAAATCTCTGAACGAAATGCTTCAGTTATATGAGAGAGAGACGGAAAAGTTCAAAGGAGTTCATGAACAGCAACAGTTAATGCCTTCAAAAATAAACACTCCACAAACTTGTTTTCCGTATATCTAGCACAGTGTCTCTATTGAAAGAAATCATAATAGACAGCTCTTTCACAACTCTACGTGTGACTGATTCCTAATAAGAAAAATAGAGAAATTTTATACTAAAATATAATTATTGCAACCGAAGACTAGGATGTATGCCATTCGAGAATACTTTCCTAGCACCGTATTCTTGGAATTGTTTGTAAACATAAACTTAGTATAAGTGGGAAGAAAGATCGACAACGATGCGAACATGCGGACGCAAGAGTAGATGTAAGGGCAGATACTGCGTCAACTGGATTGTAGTACTCAGTTTAGCTGCCTTTTACATTCACTCACAAAGCCATTCAAAGACTCAATATGCATTTAATAAGGGGTCTTAATGGTTTTAATTCAGCTTATGTAATAAAGGAGGCTGTACAATTTTACAATTAAATTGATGCTGCCACACCATCTTAAATAATCTGTACATATTGATCCTTAACGAGCCCAAATAAATTTATTTGGTCAAAATCAAATATCAATAAAGTCAAGTCTGATATCATCTTCATCTTCAATATCTTTTTGTGGATGTTTGAATTTATTTTTTATTCTTGTTTTTTAAATTTTGCCAAATTTGTAATTTTTATATTTTATATTATACCAAAAAGCGACCATCAACAAATTTGTAACAAAAAAAAAAATTTAGATTTTATTTTGCTGAATCAAATTAAAGTTATTGCAACAAAGTTTCTCTTAATTGAACCATAAATTTTAATCGTTTGAAATGGGCTAGCTTGTTTGAAGATCTACTGCACCTCGAAAATTTGTAACATAAATGTCGTTAAACTCATAGTTGCAAAAAGTCTCATTATACAAATTTGGTAGTTTTAATGCTGAGATATGCGTAAATCGGATGTGATAAAATGTTTATTTCTTCACTATATAATCATTATAAACACCTTTGTAAACCTTTATTAAGGCGTGTCTTCCATCGTATATAGGGAAAAGTCCAATGACGAAAAGCGTTATATAAATCCATACCAACCCTACAGTGATATAACCTTTAAAGAAAGGAGCATTCCAAATCCAATCTCTGTATAATGGTAATGGCCACACAACCCAAGTTAACAATAAGATAAATATAAAGCTTGCATAAGCAAGTTTTCTATACCTTTTAATGATTTTATCCTTATTGAAGTCTTGTTCCTTTATTTCTATATGGTAATTTTCTTTTCCGGCTTCTATAGTTGGTGTAGTAGAACCAGAACCACTACCACTATTGTTTTCACTTTCATCAGCAATAACTATTTGTGCTTCTTTTAATATATCCCAATCGAAGTTGTATGGTTTAATGATAAAACTCAATAAAATACTTACTACTCCAGGGAGAAACATAGCAGTTAATCCACCAAAAAGGCATGGCAATTGATTACCCAAAGTTGCAACAGTGATTTCCTTATAATAGTGCTTTGCAGTAGTGACCCAAACAACTAATCCAAATATCAAACCAGTAATAGGAGCAATAAATGCAGCCAATCTTGTTTGCCTTTTCCATGTAATCGTAAATACCAAGGGTATGACACCTGGACCAATTATCATAGTAATAAAATATCCCATCCATGTCATATTGACATTGACGTAATGTAACATCACTGAAAAAGCAGCTGCAAATAATCCAAAGCTTATAACACCAATATGTGAAACTCGTATCATCTGGGAGTTATTTGCATTCTTGTTAATATATGTTTTATAAATATCAAATGATACAATACTAGAAACTGAAATCAATTGGGCCGATACTGTAGAAGTGACAGCCAAGTAAACAACCAATAACAATGCTCCCACAGCTCCATCACCTAAAACCCCTTTCAACACATATGGAAGAACAAAACCACTGTCTATTTCAACCTGAGTCATTGCTCTGGGATAAGTGGGGAAAAATGGAGATTTCTCTAAGATTATAGCAGATAGTCCGGCAATTGCACCCAAGGGCCAAACATTAGAAAAAATAGTTATGGCTGCCAATAAATAACCAGGCACTTGGTATCTTGTATCTGCACTAAAACTTTTCTGCCAAAATGAACTATCCATGACTGTCAAACCGAAGTTTCCAATTGTTAAAATAATTCCAAATAAGATTGCTCCCTGACTTTTTCCAGTAATGAAAGAACCTTCATAGTTACCTCCAACAAATCTATCATTATCGTGCTCAACAATTAATCTATACAAACCGTCCAAGCCGCCGATTGCCTCTGAAGATATAAGAGAAGTATCAATGTAACACAATATAATCACCACGATTAATGAATGGACGAAATCAGTTAAGAAAGTAGCCTTCAATCCTCCTACAGTGGTATACAATAATACACCAAAAGGTATCAACATAGTACTGGCGACTATATGTAAGTTCCCAGCAATAATTGAAATAGCTCCAGCAGCACCTAAAATCATAGAAGAACAACTAAGCAAATTATTAACCAAGCATAAAAACATATAAAGCAAATGGACGACCGTTCCATATCTTAAATTAACTATTTCTAGAGATGTATGACAACTAGGGATTTTTTTCTTAGCTTCTATTCCTAAAACAGACATTAAACATATTTGAACGGAAAGACCTGCTCCGTACCAAAATGAAGCCATGATACCATAGTTGTACACCATTGTACAAACCCATAAAAGTTCTGTCGGCCAAGTCCATGAACTATAAATTGCCAGCGCTGTAAGTCCCAAACCAATATTTCTGTTAGCAACCATAAACATTTCTGTGGACTGGGAGTTCTCATGTAAATGTCTGTACATCAATTTAGTTGCAATAACAATCATAAGAGCAAAAAAAGCTCCAGCTCCCACAAGGATTCCATAACCACTGGCTTGATTTAACAAATGTACTGGTGAAGCGTCTGCCATTTTTTTTTCAACTTTGGATAGTTTTGTCTTGAATTGATCTCGCTTAAGTACCACTCATTTCCACAGTTGCAAAACTGTGGATTACATTTACGGACCCCGTTGCATTTGACGTAACGGTTTCTGTCGTTCCTCTTGTCCAGATAATGCAATCCGCGTATACTTTCCCATTTTGAATGCCACATGCAGCGTTTTTGCAGCCACAGCAGATTCAATTAAAAAACCCGATTTGGCCATATGAATTTTTCAACTATGACTATTACCCAAACAGCAGTAATTATATCGGATGTTAAGTCCCAATTAACATTGAAAAGCTTGGATATTCCTCAGATCGGTGATAATGAGGTGTTAGTAGAGAATAAAGCTATAGGACTCAACCCAATTGACTGGAAAAGTAAAAAGTATAACTTTGCTATACATAAACTTCCTTGGATCAATGGTAGAGAAAGTAGCGGAAAAGTGATAGAAGTTGGATCCAAGGTAACAGATATCAAAATTGGAGAAAATGTAATTCTTGGAAGTACTAGTTATAGAGACTTGAGGACCAGCACGTTTCAAAATTTTAGTGTTTTCGACCATAGACTTGTATGGAAATTGCCTGAAACATTGACTTTCGAAGATGGTGCCACCATTGGAGTGGGATTAGTTACTGCTGCCATGATATTCTATGACAGTTTTGGAATCGATTATAACTATGTAACGGATGATCAAGCTATTGTCATTTGGGGAGCTAGTTCTGTTGTTGGACTTTACGTAGCTCAAATAGCTAAGATCCACGGATTTAAAGTGTTTGGAATTGCTAATCCAAATTATAAAGAGTATCTTCAAACCAAAGGAGTGGATGTTGTAATTAACAAGGACGATGATATTACGCTGATCCAGAATATTCTTGAAAAGCATAATGTTAAATATGGTATAGACTGTGTTTCAGAGGAAACATCCAGAAGTCTCCTTCAAATCCTTGAACTGTTTCCAGGTTCTGCTTTTGCCGGAATAGTCAAAGTTCCAAAGGATCAAACATCTGTCACGATTGCTCCCGTGACAATTAAAAAGTTCCATGAAAATGTGCATTTAGGCACAGCCTTGGTCAAAATAACATCCAAATATTTAGAGGAAGGAAGTGTTCTTCCGGTTAGAGTCAAGGCTTACCAAGGGTTAGAGTCCATTGAAAAAGCTCTTGAAGATCTTGAGAAAATTGGAGCTAGAGCCGAGAAGTATGTAGTTACTATTTAATTCATCTTACTTACTTAATTCCTTTTCAAATTCTTCTTTGGAAACCCCAGCTCTCCATCTAAGGTTATAAGCAGGATGAGAAGGTTTGACAAACTTAGGATCCTCGCCTTCTTGACCAAAAAGGGTTTCTCTATAAGTCAAGTTTTCTTTAGGATAATCTTCCCAGACTAATCCCCTTCTCTGTAATTCAGGAACTAATAACTCGACAATATCTTCAAATGTTCCTGGTGTAATTGCATAAGTGAGATTAAATCCATCTACTCCTGAAATTTTAACCCAACGTTCCAATTCATCAGCTACTTGTTTTGTACTTCCAACCACTACTGGACCTAAACCACCAACTGAAATTTTATCAGCTACATATCTTCTTGTCTTTTTAAGTCCTGGTGGATCACCTGGAGTTGGTTTTGTCCAGTTATTGACAGCAGTTCTAATTGCATTGGATTCAACAGAAGTCAATTCCTCATCATATTCGTATTTTCCTAAATCAATGCCAGTCCAACCTCCAAACAAGGCTTGACCTCCCTCCAAATCTCCATATTGTTTCAAGTCTTTAAATTTATCCAAAGCTCCTTGTTCTGTTTCAGCTACAATAACAGTAATTAAGTTAAGGAACTTAATGGTTCCAGGTTCTCTGTTGTATTTTTCTTGGGCAATGGACTTGATATCATCAATCTTAACCTTTAAATCTTCTGGTGTGAATGAATTAATAAACACCGCTTCAGCATTCTTGGCAGCAAAATCTTTTCCTGCTTTAGAAGTACCAGCTTGGAGAATAACAGGAAGTCTCTGATGCTTAGAAGGTCTAAAGACATTGGGACCAGGAACCTTAAACCATTTTCCTTCATGATTAATTTGTCTAACCTTTTCAGGATCGGTGAAAATACCCTTTTCTTTATCTAAAACTACAGCATCGTCACTCCAGGAAGATAAGAATAATTTATAGACAACCTGAAGGTACTCTTCGGCTCTTTCATATCTTTCATCATGAGGAGGTAATGCTTCTCCATCTAATAAATTTTTGGCTGCGCTATCCAAATAACTTGAAACAATATTCCAACCAACTCTTCCTTTGGAAAGTTCATCAATTGTAGCTAATCTTCTAGCAAAATGGTAAGGATGTTCGCTGATGGTGGCAAATGTAACTGCAAATGCAAGATTCTTAGTTACGGATGCCATACTAGAGATCAAAGCTCCCGGCTCGGCCAATGGTATTTGGGCACCAGAAGTCAATGCTGCATCCAAATTACCGTTATAGACATCGTAACCACCTAAGACATCAGCAATGAATAATGAATTGAATTTACCTTTTTCCAATAGTTTAGCTAAATTGTTCCAGTAGTCTAAAGTGTCATAGCCAACGGAATTATCGTCTGGATGCTTCCATAATCCTGGAGCTTGATGGCCACTACTGCCCATATCAAAGGCATTTAAAATTATCTTCTTGACCATATTACTTTCTGAACTTTTTCTGACAGTCAGGAAAACACATTGGTGTCTTATATTGTTAAGATGTGGCTGCAAATTAGGTGCGATTTTGATTTATCTTTGGCACATAACTGTCTCAACATTTGAGAGCCACACAATAGTATATGCAAAAATATTTACGAAATCACTTGATATTGTGACAATTGTGAATATATAAAATTTGAAAAGACGTAATCCTCATGTGACGAGCACAAATAAAGTTAGATAATGGATAAATTAGGAATAATGTCGTCTTTTGGTGAGTTTTTTTGATTAATTCTTGGCTATGCAGCACGTTTGCATGAAGCGGCGGATTTAAGAATCCGCACATTGACAGTTGTAGTGCTGCATGGTGATTCACCAGAGAGTTCTCTATAATATCCATTGGTTTCTTACGAAGAGAGACAAACCTATACCAGAACTGATAGAAGAGTCGAACACCTTAATATAAAATTTACCTACTTAAGCAATCTTAGCAAATCCTTGAGCCTGCAAGGTTTTAGACAGTTAAGGTTTTTGGGAGTGTGAAATATGCAATATTTCAACCAGAGATTTTTCTTCAACATCCATTAAAGTAGCTTCAACAATACTTTGGTGTGATCCTGGGACAACAGTCTTACCTCTTGTTCTATAGACACCACCAGTCACTCCACCTCTATCAAAGATATGATCAATATCCTCAAGTTCAAGGTTAGCAGTTTCAGGGAAGAAGAAGTAGACAATAGGTGTCCAACACCCGTTGAAAACAGCAAAGATGATAAAGGTTCTCCAGCCAATATTCTCGATGGAAGTAGGAGTGATTTCTACAATGATAAATACAAATAACCAGTTGAAAGCACTCCCAATTGCCATACCTCTTGATCTTAATCGGGTAGTATTAATTTCTGATGGATAAAACCATGGAACTGGTAAATATCCAATACCTAGGAAGATCTGAAATAAGAAGATCATAGCACATGCAGCATAAGCTTTAGGAAGAGTTTGATTTGACAACAAAATGCAAACTATAACAAAACAGAGACATAAACCAGTGGAAGAGAACATTAATAAAGTTCTCCTACCAAACCTATCAATGGTGAACAAAGGAATAATTGATCCAACTAAATATGTCAAACTTGTACAACCACCAAGGATTAAACTTGTATTTCTGGATAAGTCCATAGTATTAGTATAAACCACTGGAGCATAATAGTTGATCATATTAGAACCACTAAACTGTTGCATGAACATGATACCAATGGTAAGAATGATTCTTCTTAAATTTCCAATTGTTCCTGTACTGTACAATTCTTTCAATTTGAAAGGACCACCTTCAGATTCTCGACGAACAGAAGCATCAATATATGATCTCTGTTCTAATACAACTGGATCATCAGGAGGTAAATTATGTAACCTTGACAAGATCTCTAATCCTTCACTGTATCTTTCTCTGTAAATCAACCAACGAGGAGTATCAGTAACAAAAGGAATTGTCCCTACTAAAATAATGGCGAATACAGCTTGAAAAGCCATGGGGAATCTCCATTGTAAGGAACTATCCACAAATGATAACCCATAATCTAACCAGTATGCGATACATAATCCAGCAATAGTAACAGTACCTTGGCCACAAAGAAGACGGCCCCTATTTTTAGCTTTTGCCATTTCTGACTGGAATACTGGGATGGTAGAACTATTAATCCCATTGCCAACACCAGTGACTATTCTTCCCACAATCAATTGACCAATAGAAAAAGAACTGGCCAATATAATAGTCCCAACAATCATGGTAGTTCCTCCGGCAAGAATCATCCTCTTTCTACCAATCTTATCACCGATGAAGAACGACACTATACTTCCCACCACACATCCAATATCATATATGGCAGTGATCGTACTTTCTGTTGAAGTACTAGGGTGATTAAAGTCAGTTGCAAACTTATTTTCAGCTCCAACTATCCCTGACATTAAGCCTTGATCGTATCCAAGCAAAAGAAAGCCACTCAATGAGCAAGTAGCTACTGCTAATCTTAAAGAAGTGCCTCGTAATTCCATTCTTTTGATTGATCATTTAATGAATCCCTCTCATTATTATAGATGATTTGGCCGGCAAAATCATCGTCCGAGCGATGGGGCCGTATCAATACATCAAACTCTATTATTGCTAAAGAAAGCAATATCGCCCAGGGTTCAAAACAATGCGGAGTGCGGGAGCGGAGTCGATCTACGAAATCCTGGGGTAGAAGGTGTTAAAATAAGCCGATGTAATACGTAGAAACGTCACAAAGTATATGACAGATATAATACATAATACAAGAAAGGGTAAACAATATAGTTGACATCGCATCAAACACTATAATGGTACAGGGGTTCATTCAAACATATCAATGCAGAAAACGGTTTCTGATCCTAAACTTCTGTTGATACAATTCTCTAGCAATCTTGAATGCTCTCTAGCTATTTCAGACAAATCATTACAGTATTCGTTCTTGAATAACCTTAAAAACCCTACCATATTACCAGTTGCGGGGACAGAATCTAGAACTTCAGCAAAGGAGTCCAAGTTTTTGTAGACGTTTTCTTTGGAGAATTGTTTACCCGTAAGAAATGATAACTCGTAACTGATTCTGTTCAAATAATTGTATCCATCTTCTTTGCTGGGGATTTTGTTGGGATCTTCATTACTCCACTTGAGAGCATGAGACTCGGGTCCACTAGTGTAGAAGTTCCAACACCAAAGAATAATCAACATGTGGCTAATCATCTGCTTTCGGTACAAACATTGATCGAGTTTAGGATCATAAATTGTTGTGCCTGACAACAAATTAAAAAAGTAACAATAAATTAGTACGATCGCTCTTCTTCCAGCAATACTTTTGGCCCACTCGGTGACTCGGGAATTGACTACTTCCATTTCCTTCTCGTTAAAAGTTACACTCATTCTTCCAGGTGCTCCAGCATAAACCATAAAGTCGTAGTGTTTGATTTGGGTATAACTCTCATACAATTCCCGAAAAGGAATGGAATATGTCTTGGACCAAATGGTCTCTGGTTTATGGAAAGTGAAAGAACAATCCCAGAATTTAAACGCATCATTAACTTTCCTCTGCCAAAGCAGTTTCATGCTGTCTAACTCAGGTAATGAAAATTCGTCTCTGTCTTTGACTTCCAATGATAATGCTATTAATCCTGACAAAATGATTGCTTTTCCAAATCCTTGAGCTTTAACAGGTTTGCGGTGTAAAATGCACTTAATAGCTGCTAATAAAGTCATATCATTTTGTATTTGTGAGTCTGAAAACCTTCCTGTTTTCCAAAACTCTTCATTGCAAGGTAAAGTAGGTTTTACTTCATGTAAACTAATAATCATATCATGACCAAATACTACAGCATGAAGAGTTTCTAGGTAAAAAGTAGCCAAAGCACATCTTTTCATCGATTCCTTTTGGATCCATTTTTCCCATAATCCTCTATTCAAGTATGGAGATAAATCCAAATTGTCACTTGAATTACTGTGTCTTATCCAAGGATTTCCACCAAACATCGGACTCCTTTTAAGCATTTCTATCAGCAAGCCCCTGTGTAAGTTAGCACGTTCATGTAAATCTCGTGAGGAGCAGCATATTTCATAGCTTTCTAGAATGACTAAAGACTGAACAATCCAAAGTTTTGGTGGAGGTTTAAATTCTTTGGAGTTGTATATAATGAATCTTAAAGGGAAAGCTATACTATCAGAAAACACCAGTATTTTCAAACCAGATGATCCTACAATGAGCATTGAAAGAAGAAGAATTGGATGGCTTGTTTTAGTTGAAAAAGATGGCATATTTAATATAGGAAACTGAGGATGGTAATATTTCCAATAATTCTGTAATCGTTGCTGCAATTTCTCTTTTTTAAACTCTTCTTGGAACTTAATAGAAGGAATGATATCCACTAATTTCTCCATAATACTTTCGTCAATGAATACTTGATCTTCGCTGAAAGGAAACCCAACATTGGTGAATTGTGGGGATAAAAATGGATGTTCAAACATATCCAACTCCGAGAAGTTTTCTTCATTCGGAGAAATAGTTATATTGTTATTTGAAGTTTCAGAAGCAGTTTCAATTCCTCCAAAAAGCCATTTGATGAGTTCATTACTAGTAACAAGATCATCAATAGAAAAGTCAGGAATTCTATTTTGGCTCTCTGAAACTACTGAATTAGGAACTTCCGATTCACCAGTTTCTTCTTCCTTTCCTATATCTTCCAAATCACCATTATTCATTCCTGAATCAGTTGTTGGTATTTCTTCTTCTGAATCTTCGTGTTCATTTGATTCGCCATTTTCTTGGCTTTCTTTCTTCACAGTTTTAATACCATCCTGATCGAACATATTATTGCCAAACTTTTCCCCCATATATACAAATTTAATTCCAGTTTTTTCATCTCTTTTTTTAGTTCTTTCATGTTGTTCCTTATAATGTTTCTTGTACACATCCACTCGAACGAAAGATTTATCACAACCTGGCCACGAACACTGATGTCTTATTGATTCATGGTTCAAGCGATGCCGTGCAAGATGATCAGTTCTGGAAAAAGTTTTCTTACAATTGTTGATATTACAAGCATACCTTATAGCACCCATTTGACAATAAGTTAAAAATCCGGAGTAATTTAATTAAAAAAGTAGCCACTGCGGAGATTCCTAATTGGGTTAGTGGGGGTATGGGGGACACTATATAAAACCTATGCATGAGAACTCATCTCTAACATGACTGTAACAGACATTAGGTATGTTTACAATCTCAATTCATGGCTTAACTAACTGTTAGAAAAGTATTAGTAACTGGAGCAACAGGATTTATTGGTGCTCATATTGTAGATATTCTACTTCATTATGGCATTGAGGTTAGAATAACTTCAAGATCTTTGAAGAAAGCTAACCAATTCATAAAGGACCGCCCAGGAAAGGAATCCTTAATTGAAGTTTTTACAATTAAAGATTTTACGCAATTGAATGATGAAAATCCATTTACTGAAGCTGTTAAAGGTGTTGATGGTATTATTCATACTGCAAGTCCTTTGGACTATTCTGTTAAAGATGTAGAAAAATACTTGATCAAACCGGCTATCCTTGGCGTTAGAAATATATTAGAGGCAGCAGCATCTGAACCACATGTGCAAAGAATTGTGCTTACTTCTTCGTTTGGTGCTGTAATGGATGTAGATAGAGGTTCTGGACCTGGGTTTACATATACTGGGGACGACTGGAATCCCTTAACGTACGAGGAATCCTGTAAATCTAGTCCAGTTATTGCTTACAGAGGTTCTAAGAAGTATGCCGAAAAGGAAGCTTGGGAGTTTATCAAAGAAAAATCACCTCAGTTTGATTTAGTAACTATTTGTCCTCCAATGACTTTTGGGCCAGTTGTTCATCCTCTTGATTATGTTGAAGACTTGAATTTGTCGAACGCAGGATTATGGGATGTTTATAAAGGTGGTCCTTTACCTGAAGCTAGAGTCACTGTATGGGTAGATGTGAGAGACGTGGCATTGGTTCATGTTAGGGGATTGTTGGTGGAAAAGGCTGGAAATAAGCGTTATGTTCCTTCTTCGTCAGAAAAGTTTTCTTATGCTTTAGCAGCTAAGTTAATGAAAGACAATGGGTTAGGAGAAATTGGTGAAATTAAGGGAGATGTGAATCCTAAGGGCTACGATTTAGATTATAAAACTGTCGAGAATGATTTGGGAATCAAATTTCGAGGATTTAAAGAGTGTATTTTAGATTCAATTACTCAGTTTCAAACTCTTCCAAGTAAGTAGTACTTCTATGAAAATATATTCTTACTTTTGACTTCTTCTCTTTCATGAATCTATATACTTATTAAACCTACAAATTTGTAATTCAATTTCTTCAACTTTTGTTTTAGAGATTTTTAGCTTTAAAATTGCAGATTTTTTTGCAAGCCAGTTTCTCCAAAGTTTTGTTTTTCATTTCCATCTTCAACATCCTTATGACCCACTTCCTTTGCTCCACAACAGACTACCTCTGCTCCACTCTTTCACCCAGTGGTCCAAGAAGTGTCACGTATATTGGAATATTTTGACCCCACTTCACCCACTGTCCCACATCCCAATAAGGAACCCCCATCTCAAACTATATGCATAGGCCATACGCACCCCAGGTTTCGTAAAAATGCTCCACCCCAAGCATCTATAAAAGCACCTGCAAGGAATTAAACAGCATCATTATGAAGCAACATTTAGGTTTGAGAGGTACAAAGTTACTTGCTGCTCTTACTATCGCCAACGGTCTCTCTATGGGATGGTTTGGTTATGACCAAGGTGTTTTCTCAGGTGTGCTTATCTCCGATGACTTTCTCAGCCATTTCCCAAGAATTGCTAGTGATTCGAACATTTCCGGTATTACTTCCAGTTGTTTTTCACTTGGTGCTTTTTTAGGGGCCATTTTGGCCTTTACTTATGGTGAAAAAATTGGTAGAAGAAAGACAATTCTTCTTGGTGCTTTGTTTAATATCATCGGATCAGTGTTACAAATAGCTTCATTCCATTTACCTATGCTTATTATTGGAAGAGTTATTAATGGGTTTGGTATGGGAATGACATCATCAACCTGTCCTGTATACCAAGCAGAGTGTACAAAAGCTAGATACAGAGGTAGACTTGTGGTATTTGGAAGCGTATCAAATACAGCTGCATTCATGTTGTCTAACTGGATGAACTATGGTCTTTACTTTAGAAGTGGTCCCTTGGAATGGAGATTCCCCTTAGCTTTCCAGTTGGTTTTCCCATTATTTTCAGTGCCATTAATCTTAATATCGCCTGAATCTCCAAGATGGTTACTTTATCATGACAAACTTGACGAAGGATTGGATGCTATATCCAATCTTTGGGCCAAAGATAAAGAAGATTATGAGTTGAAGGCGGAATATTATAATATTATAGCCAGTATTGAAGAAGAAAGGAAGGACCATGTTCCCGTTAAGCAAGTATTACTTTGCAAAGATAAGCATAAGAATTTGAGGAGAGTGGTTCTTGGCGCTGGAACCCAATTCATGCAGCAATTCCTGGGAGTGAATGCTTTAGGGTACTATTTGCCAACCATCTTATCAACTCAGTTGAATTTCAGTAAAGAAACTTCCAAGTTGTTAACAGCCTGTAATGCTACTTCATATTTTGGTGCTGCATTAGTTTGTTTGCTTATAATTGACAGGTTTGGAAGAAGATTTATGATGTTGTATGGATCCGTGGGAATGTTTTTCACGTACTTGATTGCTGCAATAGCTATGAAGGTAGCAGAAACAAGAGAAACTTATAAGATGGGTGCGTTGACCACATCCATGTTTTTCATTTATTATGTGATTTATGGTACAAGTTACGCTAAAGTTCCTTGGGTGTATAGTTCTGAGATCAACTCCATTGGATGGAGAACAAGAGGAGCTGCTGTGGCTACTGCTACCAACTGGATCTGTGGGTTCTGTATTACACAATATACTGATAAAGCCGTTAAAAACATGAGGTGGGGATTCTACTTATTGTTTGCCATTATTGTGTTATTATACGGACCAGTTGTCTGGTTTTTCTATCCTGAAACAGCCAAGAGAACTTTAGAAGATATTAATTATATGTTTGATCAGTATGATACTGCATTCCTTGGAAGATACAAAGAATTAAGACAACGTTCTAGACCCGATATATTCGTTGATGCTGAACTTAAGAGAATTCATGCAGTAGAGGTTCTTGATGAAGGGGATGGGGATGAGAAGTTGAACTATGTTCATACTGAGGTAAGTACGAGTTCCCGAGTTTAATAAAATGTAATTAATTGTCGTTATATCTATACTTCTTAAAAAGTCTACTTTTGTAACATACTTGATAAAGAATCTTGCATTACTATAAATGTTAAAGACTACAAACTTTGTTCAACCTCTAACAACTTTGTAAAGACAGGAAGATACTTATTCCAAACTTGATGATCAATATCCACATTCAATGGAGGTCTTCCAAGAGTTTCTCCAATACCTAAAATGTACCTGATTCCATACTTCAAACCCAATACATTTAAAATTGCCGTCATCTCATTGACTTCTGTCACCAATGCCTGTAACTTTTGAGCCTTTTCAACTTCCCCTTGTTCGTAGTACCTTAATATCTTCACCATACTTTTCGGAAATATATTAGACAAACCATCAATACATCCTTGAATTCCTACAGAGAGGCTTGGAAGGAAAACTTGACCAACACCCGCCAAAACTCTAAAATCATTTTTCTTCAACTCTTCATTCTGACCTAATAAAGTATAAAGAGGAAAGTTATAATGGGTCAATTTGCAGCCAACAATATTAGGATGTTTGGACAAAGTTAAATAAGAATCAAAAGTTAAATCAATACCGTTTTGAACCCCAGGATAATTGTAGATAAGAATAGGAAGACTTGCATTATCTGCAATTAAAGTGAACCAATTAATAATTCCTTGTTGCTTTGTTAAAGCCGTTCCATAGTAACCCGGAACTAACAACACTGCAAAATCAGCGCCATTTTCCTTTAGCCGGTCAATATCCTTGATTATTTGACCAATTGATACACCAATTGACCCCGCCAAAATAATGAAATCACTGGGCACGTTTTCTCTCACCGCCTTAACTACCAGGTATCTTTCATCAATGGATAAATGGACAGCTTCTCCGTTTGAACCCCCGACTAATACTCCGCAAACTTCACTTTTACGAAGATAATCTAAATGTTTTAATTGCGATGTAAGATCAACGGAATATTTGCTGTCATTTTTGAAAAATGTTGGGAGTGGAGTATACACTCCTTTAAGAAGGAATTTTGGCATTAGATATGGGGAAGAATTGTACGTATATATATTTACAACAAGGCTTTATTCTCCCCCATCTGATCACTCTTTAAGGTAATTGGTGTATGGGGGTGGGGGAAAACTTCATGAAGATATATTAATTATTCCTAATCAAGAAGGTGCTCTCCACCTTTAGGTGCTTTTTTGATCTTTTCACCCACATCAGATACCCAGAAACTTCCATTTGGATAAGTATACTTTTCAATGGCTTCTGGGGTATGTCCTATTGAATAACCAGGATCCATTGGCGTGACGTAATAGGCATCTCTGATTACCGAAGGATGAGCAAGATTCTCTCTGTAACTGTCAGCAGCTTCAAGCATTGATTTCTTACCACTGATAGAGATATAATCAATGTTACTTAAATGAGACGTAAGTTCAGTTAATCCCATAGCCCCATTATGGGGAACACATGGAACATTGAATTTTAATGCCATTAACATGACTGCTAAACATTCATTTACACCACCAAGCTTTACAGCATCAATTTGACAAACATCAATAGCATCAGCTTGTAAGAGTTGTTTAAAGATAACTCTATTTGCTGCCATTTCTCCGGTAGCAACACCAACACCATAAGGTTTCAAAGCTTTTCTAATGGCTGCGTGTCCAAGAATATCATCAGGATTTGTAGGCTCTTCAATGAATACAGGCTTGAATTCCACAAGTTGTTTCATCCATTCGATGGCATCAGGAACTGACCAAACTTGATTAGCATCGATCATTATTTGGTATTCATTGTCATACCCAATAATATCACGTACAGCTTTTAACCTTTCAATGTCTGCCCTTAAGTCACTTCCGACTTTAAACTTGAATATTTTAAACCCTTGATCAATTGTTTCTTGTAAGACTTTCTTCATCTTGTCACCATCAAAGGCTAACCATCCAGCACTAGTGGTATAAGCTGGTACAGCAACATTATCCAAAGCTTCTTGGATTCTAGTTTCTTTTCCAGCATGAGTCTTTTTCAACATTTCAATAGCTTCCTCTGGCGTAATAACATCTGTAATGTACCTAAAATCAATGCAACGAACAATTTCTTCAGGTGTCATATCTGCTACAATTTTCCAAACTGGACGATTGGTAACCTTGCCCCATAAATCCCAAATTCCATTAAGAACAGCAGCCGTAGCAAGATGACAAACACTTTTTTCTGGACCTAACCAACGATACTGTGAATCAGATACCATATATCTCCATGTGACACCCATATTTTTAACCAATGACCCCAATGATTTCCCAACAACTCTTTCAGCAAAAGGTTCCATAGCTGCACAGACCAATTCACTTCCTCTTCCGTTACTGAATGCCATACCTTCTCCAATATAATCGGAGTTCGTAATCAATTGCAAATATGGATGAGATCCATTGGTACCAACATGCATTGCATCACTTCCTACCCCATCAAGACTAGTAGGGAAACGAATATCCACAATTTTAAAACCAGTGATTACTATATTATCTAACGACATAGCTAATGTGTTTTTCAGACAGATGGTGCATTTATAGTTAGATCTAATCGCCTAATTCCCGAAATGTGGGGTATCGCATTAGTGGAGTGGAGGATTTCCTTTTTAGTGAGGGAACGATGTGGACATAATGATTTTATAATAAGTATAATAGTTTCTTTCGTTTTAGGATAAATCACATATGGCGATGGTGGTAATTTCATCTATTAATTCTTGTCCTTAAACATACCAAGAGTATGCTTCGCTAGTCTTGGCAAATTGTGAGCCATGAGCAAGTTCCATTTACGAAAAAATAAATATATTAAGATTATATAATACAGTCCAAAAATTAATTAAATATTATGTTAAATACAAGAAAATAAAACTTATGAGGGCTAAAAATGATGAAACCTTATTAATTGCAGACCCAGCTGCTGATATTATGGTTGGTACACTGCTTGATGTGGATGACGTGTACCTAGTGGAAACTCTGTATGTACTTGAAATTGTGTTTCCTTCATTGTCTCTTATACTTGTTGATGTCGACTCTAAAGTACTTGGACTTGAGGTGTCAATAACTTGGGTGGAAGTTTTAATTGTTTCTCCGTTTCTTGTATCGATTGCTTCTTCATTACAATCAATACAAGATTCGGACTTGTTAGGCGAATTATCTTCATTTTTAGTTGAAGTTTGAGCTACTGCAGTAATAGACAGTTCTCTAGTCGAAGTTATTGTACCAGTGATTTGATTAGCAAGATTTCCAGTATTGAAATCAGGAGTGGAAGTTTTTGAATTCTTGACATATTCTGAACTATCATTTGCGGTACAAGTTAAGGTACTTAAATCTCCGTTGGAATCAGTAGTAACAATGACAATTGCATCACCAGTTTCTGGATCACCATTTGAGTCAGTTGTTGTATAGGTTGTAGTATACTTTGTACACTCAGTACAATTATCAATGTCTGTTGAAGTTGTCAAATGACCTTCGGAGTCTGTGGTGACAATAACGTCACCAGTGACTGTAGTTGGGTTACCATTCTTATTAGTAGTGGTATAAACAATAGTGTACTGAGTGCATTCTGGACAGTCTCCAAGAATATCAGTTGAAGTGGTCAAATGACCTTCACTGTCGGTTGTAACAATTACATCACCAGTGACGGTGATAGGATTACCATTGGCATCAGTAGTAGTATAAGTAGTGGTGTGTTCAGTACATTCGGGACAGTCATCAATAATACTGGTTAAAGTGGACAAATCTCCATCTGAATCAGTAGTGACGATAACAACTCCGGTGTCAGTTTCAGGATCACCATTTGAATCGGTGGTTGTGAAAGTGGTAGTGTACTCAGTACATTCTGGGCAGTCTCCGATTATACTCGTTGAGGTGGTTAAGTCTCCATCGGAATCAGTGGTAACAATAACATCACCGGTTACTGTAGTAGGATCCCCATTGGAGTCAGTGGTGGTATAAGTGGTAGTGTAATCGGTACATTCAGGACAATCACCAATGACTCTGGTTGATGTAGTTAAGTCACCATCGCTATCGGTGGTAACTATAACAACCCCGGTATCAGTTTCAGGATCACCATTTGAGTCAGTGGTAGTAAATGTAGTTGTGAATTCAGTACATTCAGGACAATCACCAATGATACTAGTTGAGGTAGTCAAATCACCGTCACTGTCGGTTGTAACAATTACGACACCACTTTTGGTTTTTGTGTCACCATTTGAATCAGTGGTGGTGTAGGTGGTAGTGTATTCAGTACATTCTGGACAGTCTCCAATTATACTGGTTGAGGTGGTTAAGTCTCCATCAGAATCAGTGGTAACTTTCACATCACCAATAACCGTAGTAAGCTTTCCATTTGAATCCGTTGTAGTATAAGTAGTGCTGTAATCAGTACATTCTGGACATTCGTCAATGACACTAGTTGTAGTGAATAAATGTCCTTCACTGTCAGTTGTAATAAAGACTACACCAGCAACCGAAGTAGGATGGCCGTTTGAGTCAGTAGTTTCAAAAGTAGTCGTATACTCTGAGCATCCTGGACAATCTCCAATAATTATAGTTGAAGTTGTCAAATCTCCATTCGAATCGGTAGTAATAATTACAATACCAGTATCAGTTCTTGGATTTCCATTGATGTCAGTGGTGAAAGTAGTAGTGAATTCAGTACATTCAGAACAAACATTAGATGAAGCATCGTTCGTAGGATCAGTGGAGGTACTAGAACCACTAGAAGATCCTTTCTCGGTACTAGAAGTAACAGTATTAGAAGTACCAGTATAAGAAGCAACAGTTGAAGATCTACGGTAAGTAGATAGATCACTAGATGGATCACTAGAAGACAAAACAGTATCAACGATCGAAGTACCAGAAGAAGCAGGAACAGTGAAAGACAAATCAGCGCCAGAAGCATCTATACTAGAAGCATCAATGCTAGAAGTGTCGGTAACAGAAGCATCATCTATAATGCTGGTACTAGTGTATAAGTCTCCATCACTACGAGTTGAAATAACAACTACTCCAGCAATCTTAGTTGGATTACCGTTAGCATCAGTAGTAGTATAAGTGGTAGTGTACTCGGTACATTCTGGACAATCACCAAAGATGTCAGTTGAAGTGGTCAAATTTCCGTCTGAATCGGTCGTAACTATAACATCTCCAGTGGCTGTGGAAGCATTACCGTTAGAATCAGTCGTTGTGAATGTTGTGGTGTACTCGGTACATTCTGGGCAATCACCGATAATTGAAGTGGATGTAGTTAAATCTCCATCGTTATCTGTGGTTACAATAACAACACCAGTTTCTGTTTCTGGATCACCATTTGAATCAGTGGTTGTGAAAGTGGTAGTGTATTCAGTACATTCTGGACAATCACCAAGGATGTCAGTTGAAGTGGTCAAATCGCCGTTTGAATCAGTAGTAACAATAACATCACCTGTTTCAGTCTCTGGATCACCATTTGAATCAGTGATTGTGAAAGTGGTAGTGTATTCAGTACATTCTGGGCAATCACCAATGATATCAGTCGAAGTAGTTAAGTCACCATCGCTGTCCGTTGTAATAAATACAACACCAGCAACGGAGGTTGGGTTACCGTTAGCATCTGTAGTGCTAAAAGTCGTTGTATACTTGGTACACTCAGGACAATCTTCGAAAAGACTTGTAGAAGTCGTTAAATCACCATCTGAATCTGTTGTGACAATTACTAGACCAGTATTTGTTCTTGGATTTCCGTCAACATCATTAGTGAAAGTGGTAGTGAATTCAGTACACTCAGGACAATCATCTACAATACTTGTAGTAGTGTATAAGTCTCCATCACTGTCAGTTGTAATAATGACTACTGCAGCAACGCTAGTTGGGTTACCATTTGGCATGACACTGGAAAATGCAGTGGAGTATTCAGTACATTCTGGGCAATCTCCAATGATACTAGAACTTGTGGTCAAATCACCATCTGAATCGGTGGTAACGATAACTACCCCAGTCTTAGTTTCTGGGTCACCATTTGAGTCGGTAGTAGAAAAGGTAGTGGTGTATTCAGTACATTCCGGACAGTAATCAACGATACTGGTACTTGTGGTCAAGTCCCCATCACTGTCAGTAGTAACAATTACTACCCCAGTCTCAGTTTCTGGGTTACCAGCTGAGTCGGTAGTAGTAAAAGTTGTAGTGTATTCAGTACATTCAGGACAATCTCCAAGGATATCTGTCGAAGTAGTCAAATGTTGTTGAGAGTCAGTAGTGACAATTACAATTCCAGTATTAGTTATTGGATTACCATTTGAGTCTGTAGTTGTAAATGTCGTAGTATACTCAGTACATTCAGAACAATCTCCGAAAAGACTTGTTGTCGTAGTTAAATCTCCATCTAAGTCAGTGGTGATAATAACAATTCCAGATTCGGTTTTTGAAGAACCTTCAGAATCCTCAGAAGTAAGAGTGGTGGTAAATCTGGTACAAGCAAGACAGTTTCTAAGTAATCTGGTGAAAGTGGTCAATTGGCCAGCATTATTAGTAGTAATTTGTACTTCACCAGTCATTGTAGTCGAAATACCTCCAGCATCGGTGGTTGGGAACGTAGTAGTGTATTCAGTACATTCAGAACAGTTTAAAGAAGAACTGTAAATGTCAGTACTTGAGGAGCTATCTGATAAAGTAACAGAACTAGTTTCTAATGAAGCTTGGCTATTCGAACTAAAGTCGGATGAAGTTGGGACATCCGAACCAAGATCAGATGAACTAGAATCTGCTGATTGAGGGTTCTTTATAACAAAAGAATTTGAACTCAGCAACGAATCAGAAGGCTGGGTCAAAAAGCTTGAAGAAACAAATGAAACACCTGCAACTGACGTCGAATATGAAGAACTAGGGTCTGATGAAATAGATAAACTTGATGAACTAATCTCTGACGAACTAGTTTCTGATGAACCGAAATCTGATGAAGTTGGATCTGAAGAGACATTTGAGCTGGACACTGACTGATTCAATGAATATTCTGAAGCTGGATCAGATGAGCTAGGATCTAACGAGCTAGATTCGAATGAACTAGACAAAGTTGGATCGGAAGCACCCGAATTGGAAGCTTGATCTGACGATGAAGTTGAATCTGACAATGAAACAGGAACTAATGAAGTTGGATCCGAGGAAGCTGATGGACTGGACTCAGATGAGTTAGACACAGATGGAGAAGGATACGAGGAGACAGTATCTGATGAACTTGATTCTGTTGAGATTGATGGGACAGAAGCAGAAGAACTAGGTTCGGATGAACTAGACTCAGAACTTAACTCAGACAAGCCAGAGCTTGAAGCCTGAACGGACGAGTCAGAATCTGATGAACTGGATACTGATGAAATAGATTCTAATGAGTTAGATGTAGTTGATTCAGACGAACTTGGATCAGATGAACTAGGGTCCATTGTGATAGAAGCAGATTCTGAATTAGACTCAGTTGAACTTAATAAACTAGACTGTGATGGGCTAGGATCGGATGAACTTGCACTTGGAGCTTGATCAGAAGATGATGGATCTGAGGATGTTTCAGATGGATCAGCGGAGCTAGACACCGATAAGCTAGATTCTGATGAGGCTGAATCTGATGGGACAAAATCCCAATCTGATGAAACAGAAGCAGAAGTGCTTGGATCTTCGGAGCTAGAATCAGATGAAACAGAAGGGACCCTTATAACGAAAGTACTCGATATAGACGACAAGGAACTCAGCAGTATTTCAGATGACGTTGATGCTGTATCAGAGTCATAGGTGAACGAAACACCTGCAACGGATGTTGAATATGAAGAGTTAGGATCTGACGAACTTGATAATGAAGGATCCTCCGATGAGTTTGGACCTGCTGAAGATCTAGCCTCTGAAGAAATACTATCAGATGAATTACGGTCTGATGAACTTGATGAATTTGGATCTGATGAGACAGAAGACAGACTGAAATCTGAGGGTGATGAATCAGATGAAACAGAATCTGAGGAGTTTATATCTGATGAGCTAGGTTCCAATGATTCTGAACCAGAAGAAACTGAATCTGATGAAAAAAAAGTGGACGAATAAGACTCTGATGAACTAGGAGAATCAGATTGGGAAGAAGAATCCGAGGAATTTACTGAAGAATTAGATCCATCTGAGGCTGACTCAAATGAAGCTTGATCTGATGATAAAGACGAGTCCGACGAATTAGATTCAGACAAACTAGATAAACTAGAATCAGATGAATTTACATCAGACGAAGCCGATACCAGTAGGGTAGCAGACACTGATGAATTAGACTCTGCAGAATTGGAGACAGTGGAATCTGATACTGAAGAACTAGAATCTAATGAAATTGAGTCAGATGAAATTGAGTCAGACGAAATTGAATCCAACGAGGTAGCAACAGAAGAAAAGGATTCTGAAGAATCCGAAGAAATGCCATCTACTGAACTGGAAACTATTGAGTCTGACGAGACAGAAGGAGGCGAACTGGAGTCAGCAGAATTAGTTTCCGATGAGCTTGAGGGTAAATGTTGATCTGATGATAAAGTCGAGATCAATGAAGACGAATCCGATAAATTGGATGTGAAGGAATCGAACAGGGCCGGATTTGATAAACTTGATAAGCTAGAATCTGAGGAGTTAGGATCGGATGTAACTGGTCTTGAGGGGTAGGAGTTAGAACCGAATGAACTAGCATCTGAAGAAATAGAAGTTGATGGAATAGAATCAGACAAGCTAGAATCTACTGAACTTGGTTCGGATGAAGTCGATGAAACAGAAGCAGGTGAATTGGACTCCGAAGAAATTGGCTTTGAAGAAGCAGAATCAGATGATCCAGACTCAATTGAGTCTGATGATACAGAAACGGTCAAACTAGAATCAGACGGGTTTGGCTCAGATGAGCTTGATGAATTAGACTCTAACGATGACGGATCAGATGAAACAGACTCAGATGAACCATATTCCGACGATACAGAATCCCAATCTGATGAAATAGAAGCAGAACTACTTGGGTTTTCGGAGCTAGAATCAGATGAAACAGAAGGGACCCTTATAACGAAAGAATTTGATATGGTGTTGGATTCAGAATTCAGCAGCACTTCTGAAGTCAGTTCCATAGCATCTGAATCATAAGTGAATGAAACACCTGCAACAGACGTTGAATATGACAAGGAAGAATTAGAAGCACTTGGATCTTCTGAAGCTGAGCTACTTGACTCTAAATCAAAGCTGGATGAATCTTGTGTCCAACTTGATGACAAAGATTCGTCTGATATCACGCTCAATATTGATGAGCTGACTTCACTTGACACATTAGATTCACTAGATTCTAACGAACTGGAATTACTTACTTCACTAGATCCATTAGACTCACTGGAATAACTGGACTCGCTGGATTCGCTTAAATGATTAGATTCATTGGACTCCGTGGAGCTAGATTGGCTAGAGCCTGATGAATAGTCAGATTCGCCAGATTCACTAGATATACTTTGCTCGCTGGAAGCAGAAGAATTTGAATCACTTGAATAGCTGGACGGGCTAGATTCCGATGAAGCAGATTCGTAGGAATTGCTAGATGTGATAGATTCATTAGAGTTGTTGGACTCACTTGAAATGCTAGCTTCAGCGGTGCTTGATTCACTAGATTCACTAGATTCACTAGATTCACTAGATTCACTAGATTCACTAGACTCGCTAGATTCACTGGACTCACTTGATTCACTGGATTCACTGGATTCGCTTGAATAATTTGATTCGCTGCCAGAATCGCTAGACTCACTGTATTCTGATGAAAGGGATGTGGCTTCACTAGATTCGATGGAACTATTGGCTTCTGATGAGCTTAAATCACTTGAACTGATGGAAGAATTCGATTCACTGGAAATACTAGATTCTGGTGAACCAGATACTTCACTTGACTCGCTAGGTTCACTAGATTCGCTTGATGTATTAGACTCTGAGGAGTTAGATTCTGATTCCGATGAACCGATATCACTTGAATTACTTGATACATTAGATTCAGTAGATTCAGTGGATTCACTAGATTCAGTGGATTCACTAGATTCAGTGGATTCACTAGATTCAGTGGATTCACTAGATTCAGTGGATTCACTAGATTCAGTGGATTCACTAGATTCAGTGGATTCACTAGATTCAGTGGATTCACTAGATTCACTTATTTCACTTGACAGACTTGCTTCACTTGACAGACTTGCTTCACTTGACAGACTTGCTTCACTTGACAGACTTGCTTCACTTGACAGACTTGCTTCACTTGACAGACTTGCTTCACTTGACAGACTTGCTTCACTTGACAGACTTGCTTCATTAGTTGATTCAATAGATTCGCTGGAAACTGAGTTAGATCCATTAGAAACAGACGAGTTTGAACTGTTAGATTCACTAGATCCCGATGAGCTCAAACTATATTGACTGGACTGACTAGATTCACTAGATCCCGATGAGCTCAAACTATATTGACTGGACTGACTAGATTCGGTAGACTCCGAAGAGCTTGGGTCGCTAAATACACTAGAAGCACTAGATTCACTATTAACATCGCTTGACTCACTGGATTCTGAAGAATTGGACGGAGCTTCGCTTGATTCACTAGATTGAGTAGATTGACTAGACGATTCACTGGATGCTTCACTAGATTCACTAGATGCTTCACTAGATGAGTTGGAATCAATCAAATCGATGGAAGAGCTAGATTCGGTTTCAGATACGCTTGAGTTACTAGAATCGCTTGAATCACGGGATTCAGTAGATTCATTCGAGTTGCTCGACTGTTCACTGTAATCACTGGATTCACTACCATAATTACTTGATTCAGTATTAGATTGGCTGGACTCCCTTGATTCACTCACGTCACTTTCGCCAGAATAGTTAATCGAACTAGACTCACTTGACTCAGTTGACAAACTAAATTCTACTGGCGAACTGACTTCTGATGAGCTCAGCCCATTGGCTTCATTTGAATCACTGGATTCATGAGAAGCGTTTGACTCAATTGATGAATAAGAGGAATAAGACTCACTAGACCCACTAGATTCACTGGATATTGAACTAGAATCTAATGAACTTTCCGAACTAGACTGGTTGGACTCAGATGAGCTTGGTTCATTAACTTCGCTGGAACTATTGCTGAACTCACTTGATGAGCTAGAGTCGCTTGATAAACTAATCTCACTAGACGCAGATGAAAATGAATCACTGGATATGCTAAGTTTACTTGACTCAATAGAATCGCTTGATTCAATGGACTCTAATGAGCCTGATTCACTAGCTTCACTAGAACTAATTGGCGTATCAATTCCACTTGATAGACTGGATTCCCCGATTATTGAGGAACTTGAACTATTGGATTCAATAGAATCGCTAGATTCTCTAGACTCTGGCGAGCTTGAATAACTGAAATCACTGGATACGGTGGATGCTGGTGAAATCGAATCACTAGATTCACTCGATTGACTAGATTCACTCGTTCCACTGGATTCGTTAGACTCTGATGAACTAGCAATAGTTGAATCGCTAGCCTCAACAGATTCAAAGGAACTGGAATTACTTGACAGGTTGGCTTCATTAGATTCATTAGGCTCACTAGATATATCTGATTCATTCGATCCTGATGAGCTATTTGGTTGACTAGATTCGCTGGATATACTAGACTCGCTGGATATACTAGACTCGCTTAATTCTGATGAACCTGAATCGCTTGATTCACTAGAATAATTTACTTCGCTAGATTCGCTAACATAACTGGAATCACTTGATCCACTAGATTCATCGGATGATAATGAACTTGAAACGCTTAATTCACTGGAATTATTGGATGCACTGGGTTCATTTGATTCAGTTGATATCGATGAATCATGCTCACTTGCTGCACTTGAGTCGCTAGGTACACTTGAATCACTTGATGAGCTAGATCCAACAATCTGACTTGACTCACTTGACTCACTTGACTCACTTGATTCAGTTGATACATCAGATCCAGTGCTGGACTCGTTAGATAAACTAGATTCACTTAATTCGCTTGAGTCACTTGATTCGCTTGAGTCACTTGAATAAATTGATACGATAGACTCAGTTGATTCACTAGATTCGGTTGATTCTGATGAACTGGAATCACTTGATTCGGTGCTTGATTCATTTAATTCACCAGAAGCAGATGATTCAGAACTATACGGGCCACCACTGGAGTTACTAGATTCGCTCAAATCTGAAGATTTTGAAGCTTCAGATTCACTAACACCACTTGATTGACTTGATTCAGTGGATTGGCTCGTAACACTAGATTCACTAGATACATCAGGTTCAGTCGAGCTATACGATTCACTAGACTCGTTTGATGCACTAGACTCATTTGATGCACTAGACTCATTTGATGCACTAGACTCATTTGATGCACTAGACTCATTTGATGCACTAGACTCATTTGATAAGCCGGATTCACTAGATACACTAGATTCACTAGAGAGACTAGATTCGATCAGGCCTAATGAGCTTGATTGGATAGCATCACTAGTGTCACTTGAGCCGCTGGATTCACTAGATACACTAGCCTCAGTACTACTTGAAGATCCCGAATCACTCGGCTCACTACTTCCACTAGGATTTGATGACTCCGAAGTGGCTGAATCGCTTGAGTCACTAGATTGACTGAAGGATGCCGATGAACCAGACCCGCTGGAATCACTTGACTCGCTAGAATCACTTAATAAGCTGGAGTCACTCGATTCACTCGATGAATTTGATTCTTCTGATTCAGTGGATTCACTTGATAGACTGGATTCTGATGGAGTCGAAACACTAGATTCACTAGATTGACTGACCTCTGATGAAGGTGAAGCATTTGAATCACTTGAGTCACTAGAGCTTTCTGGCAGACTAGACTCGCTTGATGAGGATAATTCATTCGATTCGCTGGATTCGTTTGTTCCACTAGATTGGCTGGACTCTGAGATGTCGGATTCGCTAGATTCACTTGATACTTTAGAACTATTGGACTCGCTAGAATGACTGGGTTCACTAGAATCGCTAGTTATTGATGAGCCTGAGTCGCTTGAGTCACCGGATTGGCTAGAGTTTTCAGACACGCTAGATTCACTAGACTCATTGGATGTGGATGAATTGGAATCACTTGATAAAATTTCACTAGATCCACTGGACGAGCTAGCTTCATTGTTAGGTTCGCTTGATAAACTAGACTCAACTGAAATGGATTCACTTGATACAGTGGATTCGATTGTCTCGCTGGAAACTGATGAGCTTGCAACGCTATACTGGCTCGATTCAGATGAATCTACACTAGTTTCAGTGGATTCTAATGAGGTTGAATTGCTTGAATCGGTAGCCTGACTGGAAGCATTCGAGTCACTAGATTCACTTGTTTCAATGCTAGATGTAGTAGATAATGATGAGCTTGTGTCGCTAGATTCAAGTGACTCACTAGATTCACTAGATGACCCATATTCACTGGAAATCGATGAGTTAGGTTCTTCTAATAAGGTAGAGTCGTTTGATTCGCTAGATACACTAAGTTCGCTAGACTGACTAGACTGGCTAGATAAATCTGACTCTAAGGAGCTAAACGCACTAGATTCACTGGATTGTAATGAACTTGGTTCCGTCAGTACACTTGATAAGGTCGATTCGCTGGATAACAGAGATTCGCTCGAGTCCCTCGACTCTGACAAGCTCGAATCACTTGAATAACTTGATTCAATGCTAGATTCAGCAGATTCACTAGATTCAATGGACGATGAGGACAATGGTCCAGGTACAGTCGATTGGCTAGGTTCACTGGATTCAATAGATCCTGATGAACTAAAATCGCTTGCGTAACTTGATTTGCTAGACTCATTGCTATACTCACTTGACATTGATTCACTTGATAAAGAAGATTCACTCGATGATGAAGATTCACTTGATGATGAAGATTCACTTGATGATGAAGATTCACTTGATGATGAAGATTCACTTGATGATGAAGATTCGATGGATATGGAAGAAATCGAAACACTCGATCCGCTAGTTTCACTAACTTCACTAGATGGCGAATTTGATTCACTATGTCCTGACGAACTGAAATCTTCTAATGTACTAGACTCTAAACTATTTGTCTCTGAAGACGTATTTTGTATATCAGAATTATAACTTGAGCTTGTCTGATCTGAACAGGAAGTAAATTCCAGTAATGAACTTGATTCCTCTACAGAAGAGCTGGATATCTCTGACGATGTTGATACCTCTGCAAGTCTAGTTGATTCACTGGATTCGCTAGTTTCTGAGAAACTAGAATCTGAATCAAAGGAGCTTGATTGGAATGTGTTTGAATCTTCTGTACTCGATTGAATTGACGGGATACTAAATTGGTCTGAAGTACTGCTAGATTGATCTGAAGTATTACTAGATTGATCTGAAGTATTACTAGATTGTTGTGACTCTGCACTAGACTGCTCTGAAGTAATACTCGGTACATCAGAAACAGAACCCAAATCTGTTGAAACAGACAAACTACTTCCATTAGAACTTGATTCTGAAAATGTCTCTGACAGATTTGAAGTTTCTACACTTGAAGACGTATTTGAACCGGTATTGGATGCATTTGATGAGAATTCTTGTGTATCTGAGGTTGAACTTGAAGGTATTTGTACACTCGAAGGTGTTTGTGCATTTGAACTAGATTGTCCTAATGAGGAACTAGAAACTCCTGAAGAACTAGACGGTACTTGTGGAATGAAACTAGAGGAAGAACTAGAAGAACTAGGAGCCACTAAACTAGAAGCAGATGGACTAACAGCAGGTGAACTAACAGCCTCTGAACTACTAGACGCCACCACAGAACTGGAAGGTGGTGAACTACTAGCGCGGCTAGAAGAACTAGGTGTTGATGAAACGACTGAAGTACTGGATGATGATGAACTAGATGACAAATCTATATCAACACCAGGAACTAAAGGAAACGCCAAACATTGAGAACACTTAGCGGGCTTGGCAATAGCAGCAGCAGGAACTGTACCTGTGTAAGTAATAATGTTATCCCCTAACAATCCTAATACCCCATTTGTGTAGCTGAATCTACTACCAGTATAGCCAGTACCAATGATAAACTTTGTAGTGACTGATGAGAGGAGCCCCTTAGAAGATACCACTGTCAAAGTATTTCCGGAATATGATACACTACTAATAGCGGTACTCATATGAATAGTACCACTAGTGAAACCAACTACATTGAAGGTCTGTCCACCAGTGCCAGCTTTTAGAATGGAAGTTGAGTCAGACAAATAGAACGTTTGGGAATTAGATATAGTATCACTATTCATATCAGCTTCACCGTTTGGTCCAATAGTGATACACCCATTACCAGTAATGGCGGTGGATTGCAGGTAATCCAGATTAAGTAAACAAACAGTACCATCGTTTTCAATTATATCATTACCAGTTAAAGTAACAGTTCCAGCCGTTCCGCCTGCTACATAAAAGACCATCAATCCTTGATTTACCCATGAACTACTTCCCGAAACTGTCATAGACGTTGACGTAAGTGATCCAGTTGCCCCAAACCACATATTTCCGGTGTTACTAAATGTAGTTACTGCTATTCCATAGGTCAGGGCAAGGAGGGAAGCAGAAGAATTCAATGCAAAGTTCCCAGAATTGGCAAAGGAAGCAGTTCCTAGACCAAGAACAGGCCCAAAGCTTACTGACATTCCTAACAATATACCTGCATCTGCTGATACATAAAATCCACCTTCATTATTGAAATTGGCTGAGATACTTGTTGCAGTGTTTCCAATTATGGACCAGTATACATTAGGATAGATGTGATAGTTATTGCCGGTTAGGGTCAACAGTCCTCTGTTTATTGTATTGGAAGTTATATCTGTGGCCAAAACAGACGTGGCCAAACATATTGTGAGTATGATTGAGTAAAAATTTGCAACCCAAATCATTTCAGACAATGTAATAAAAAAAGGCGAATATTGCTATTTAAAGCATCATCTGATTTTATACGAGCCGATTTTCAAGATGCTCATGCTAGGTGGCATCTTGAAAAGCTTAGGAAGAAAATAATTTATGAAAATATCTAAAGATTTACCTAAATACAACTTAAACCGGAAACTACTACTGGTTTAGGCAATTTTCCTGCATGGGCTCTCCGTAAAAAATAATTACAAGTGAAATTTTCCCGAAGTCTTCGCACCACCTAAAGACGAATTTGGGAAGGGTCAGGTTTCTGGCGCATAGCGACTCTTTTAATGTTTATTTTAGTACTGCATGGGTCTGAATTTAACACACTATGCAACCATTTAAGAGACAGATAGATTTATCAGAGACCATTATAAATTAATAAAACGTGTATTCTAGAAGTGAATTATTAAACGAAATTAAATGAAAAAGGCGAAAAAAAAATTTTCTAGCAAAAGAAACCGAAATTGCATATTGTGAAATTGAATAATTAACAAATTAAAAATTGGGGTATTAAAGAAAAATCATGGAAATCATACCACTAATTACGGCAATAAAGGTTGGGACTTTGACATTACCCGACGAACCTTCAGCAACACTAACTGGAGCTGGAGTGGATTGTCCAGCAACAGTATTTGATGCGGCGGTAGTAGATGCTGCGGCAACTGTAGTGACTGTAGTAGCAGCCCCGGCCCCAGATCCATTACCAGAACCTGCACCAGAGCCTGCACCAGAAGATCCAGATCCAGAACCTGGTGTAGAACCTGAAGATCCAGAACCTGAGCCTGGTGTAGAACCTGAAGATCCAGAGCCAGAGGAACCAGATCCAGCAGAACCAGAACCTGAAGAACTAGATCCGGAACCTGGGGTAGATCCGGAACTAGAAGAACCAGAAGAACCCGATGAACCAGATCCCGAGGAACCAGATCCTGAGGAACTAGAACCAGCAGCAGTAGTCTGAGCGGCTACAGTAGAAGTCAATGGGCAATAAGTAGTATAGGTAGTTGTTGCTTCAGTAACTGTAGTAAGACCAGTTGTAACTGGAACAACAGTACACTTGTTGTCAGAACATGAAGTAATAGTTACAACTGTGGTTGCTTGTTTGGTGACTGTGCTGTCTGAGGTCAATGGACAATAAGTAGTGTAAGTGGTGTGTTCTTGGGTAACGGTAGTAAGACCAGTAGTGACAGGAACTTCTGTGCACTTGTTGTCAGAACATGATGTAACAGTGATCACAGTTGTTGACTTTTTGGTTACAGTAGCATCCCCAAGAGTGGTTGCACTAAGAACTGAGGTTTCAGTAGTTAAGTGTCCACTTCCATCAGTAGTAACAATAATTTCCTCAGAACCAGTTACAATAGATCCATCAGGTAAAGTACTTGTGAATCCAGTGGTATAATCAGTACATTCTGGGCAATCACCAAGGATGTCAGTTGAGGTGGTCAAGTGACCTTCGCTGTCAGTAGTAACAATAACATCACCAGTTACTGTAGTTGGATTACCATTGGCATCGGTGGTGGTGTATGTAGTGGTATATTCGGTACATTCAGGACAATCTCCAAGAATATCAGTTGAAGTGGT
>JAJMHK010000025.1:0-30056 GCA_030566005.1 Yamadazyma tammaniensis
CTTTATGAGGAACCAGTATCTAATAAAGATGAAATTCAAAAATTTAATCGGATAGTAAAAGAAGTAGAAGATCAGAAACAAAAGACATAAAGTTATCATTTGCTTTATGTATAAATTGCTGGTAAGTCAATGACTTTCACTCATGAGTCTATTTTTATATTTTGTGTTTTATAATTGCCCAAACTTTCAATTAATAGTTTAAGCATCAATTTTCAAATGAATTTTATAATATTTCAGTCATATTTAATAAACAAGACTCTTTTATGAAGCATATATCAAATAAGGTAAATTTAGCTTTATTCGTGTGATTGCAGTATTCTAATGTAAGATACATTTTGCTGCAAAAAATGGTTTTGTAAACTTTCCTCATTTTGCAGCAATTTCCAATTGTATTTGAACGTACATAATTTAGCTATAACAAAACTTAAGGAGACGTTGCTAACTTTAATAATGATTAACGAATCAGATTTAATCCATGATATACAAACTCTTGGTGATTTAGTTTTGAAAAGTGGAATGTTTGAACCTGAACGTTTGAAACAATTAACAGGAGATGATATTGAAGCTATCAAGGACTTTGCGTTACGTCAGTTGCAAAATAATAAATTATTAAAATCATTAATTCATTTGTATTTCACGTTACAAATTATTCCTATCAATCCTCCCAGTCCGCAAATAGTAAGAAGTACTGGACACGAAAACGAGTTTACAAAAAAACTTTACCAATCAAAACCTAAGTGGGTTGGTGAATTACCAGATAGTTTTTTCACAGACAAAATGGAAATCTTAAACCAAGCTATTACCATTTTTTTTATTAAGAATGAGACAAACAAAAAAGTCTTAAATAGTTTAAGACGGATTTTAGCAAGGATGTTTTCCTTTCAAATAGATGATTTGCCTGTCCAAGAGACACAATGTGGTCGTGCTTTCGATGAACAAATATTTGGACCTTCTGTTGATTTCATTAATTTAATAAGCGGAGGAAAGATAACAAAATACTATAAACAGTTTGAAAGATTGGACATTCCTCAATTTCCTAATGAATTGTTTAAATACGAGCCTGATTTTGCCATAGTTGATGAACAAAAAAACATACTTTTGCCTACAGAGATTAAGGCAAGATCCTTGTCCAGATATATTTTTGAAAATGGTCATGTTAATTTCCAAGATAAAACTGATTTCCTTAAAATAATAAAGCAGTCAACCGGTTATGAATTACTTTCCAAAATAGATCTAGTAATCATTTCAGATTTTGAAATATTACTCCTTTTAAAATTAACAGATATTAATTATCCAGCTGCTACTACTACTACTGATGATAAAGATCCAAGTAACCAAACTAAATTAAAACCAAAGCTGGAACCACATCAGCCAAAAAAGTCCAAAGCTAATAAAATAGTAAAGCCAAATCCTAGAAAGGGAAATAGTTCTTCTGGAAGATCCAAAGGAAAGCCAAATAAGTCTGACGAGGATGTACAAAAGGATGTTGGTTATTTATATAAAGTGATCAAGCATGACAATGTGGGAATAACACAACAAGCCATGTTTGCATCTCTTTTATACTCTCAAATGGTTAGAACGGAAGAACAAAAAGAACAACAACTTGCTAATACTAGAAATGTTCTAGAAATACTAGTTAAATCTCCTTATCTTGTATCTCTTGAATCTTGTAAAAAATCAACCTCTATAATCAAAAAACTTTTATATCCCATTAGATGCTATAAGGACATTATTATTGGTCATTGTGAAAAATTTGAAGGCTTTGAACCCCTTCAAACAGGATCAGACTATGTTTGTCAAGTGTATTCTATTTTGTATAAAGATTTCGCCAAAATATTCCCAATAAAAATAGAAAACCCTCCGGAAAAAGTAGTATTGAAACTTTATGATACGGAAAGGATGCAATATCATTATCAAAAAATTACAAAACATGATTGTGTTTCAAAAGATAGCTTTTATGAGATGGTTCGCAATAGATTTATTAATGAAGTTAAATGCTATGAGATGATAAATGAACATAACAAAGGACGGAGATCAAAATCAATTATGGTTCCAGAAATGTATGAATTTGGAAGCATTAGATTATTTGAAAATGAAAAATTTATTTTTTCAGGTATCTTTATATTATCAAGATTTATCGAAGGTGAAGGTGACGGTAAAATTACGCAAGAAACAGCAAAAAAAGGTAGTAAAAGTTTAAAAGAAATGGGAAAACTTGGAATCAGTCATGGAGATATTGCATCAAGGAATATCATTATCAATAATAAAGAGCTTTATTTTATAGATTTCTCCCATGGATCGATTTATGATGGACCCGTATCCAATAATAATGAGGTTGATGCTCTTAATCTGTTAGTAGATGAAAATCTAGAATCTAATTAAACACAAAGAATAAGAATTAAGTAATTGTCTAGTTAATTAGCTTGTTTTATAAATTATTGTACCAACTTCGTAGATTATAGACAGCCTGGAGTAATTTGGCGCCTCACACCTGTATACTATACAAGTATGGAGCTTAAATTGGAAATCTAATATTAAAGTAACCTTTCATATATTCGTTGGACATCTCCATAGTATCTACCAAAATCACCATAAACTATTCTAAAGAACCTTTTCGCTGACTCAAAATAATCAGAATCCATTAACCAATGAATGAAATCATTAACTTCATGATGACTATTATCAAATGGAAGACTTTCAATAAATTCAACAGTTTGATAATTTAATAAATCATCCATTAATGTAGGATCATCTTTAAGGTTCGATGGTTGATCTAAGAAAAAATCACGCATCAATTCTAATGTTGGTTTATAACGATGTCCTAATTTTGCAACAAGGTATTTATTGAATCTAATAATTCCATCAAATAATTCTTCATTTCCAGAAAGTAAAGAATTATACACCATTGGAGTTTTAAATTCAAATGAAATCCACACTGTTATCAATGAATTTAATTTACCTAAAGTACTTTTTGAGTGAGTTGAATTGATTATTTCAGTTAATATGGTGATTAATATATTATTTATTTCAATATGATGAGGGTTTTGTATAACAATGCTATAGTCAAATTGTTCATGGTCCATGATTTTAGGTAATATATCTAATAATAAATTTTGATAATGATTGTCAGGGTAATTGGACATAATACCCATTGAAGAAATAAGATTATCCCAGAATTTTATGTATTCAAGGTCCCAGAACACGTGAATAGCTGGGAACTGTATGTGGCCAGTTAAATCATCAATAATGGATTTGCTTATGTTATCGTAATACGAACTATCAAAGTTCCAATACTGTTTGAAAACATAATTCAGAAGTAACTTCATTTCAGGAATCCCTTGTACCACCAGCTCCTCATAAAGCCAATGAACTAATGTTGGCACTAGAAGATATAAAGTAATCTGCAGATTGAATATAATTAAATGCATAACGTATCCTATAAGAAGGTCCATTCTATAATTGTCATACACCGACCGAGGTTCTAACTCTAACCATTCATCTATATCAGCATCTAAATTATCGTGATATTCACGTATAGTTGGAGGTAATGTATTAGCATCAAATAACACTGAATTATTTAGTTTATAATAAGTAGTTCTAGTAGAAAGGGCCATAGCCTTACCTATTTCATAGCAGCAAGCCGTCGATAATTTATTAATTTTAGCAGGAGCTCGATGTAGGTAAATACTACCTATTACTTGTTTAAATATAGTGAATAAGTCCTGATAATGGTTCCATAATTCTAAACTTATGAAAGGTTTTAAACTTCTAAGTCGATGAGCGGCAAATGAAGGTTTAGATAACTCATTTAATTGTCGATTTGAGCCGTTTTTTATATCAAAATCAAGAATAGATGGTGTTTTTATAGCAGATTCCGTCAATGAATGGATTTTAGATTGGAGTGGCCGTATTATTCTTTTACATCTTTTAGTTTCCCACGCTTCGCCCATAGTTAAGGCCGGCGCGCTTTTTCATATCTTAATGAAGATGAAGTGGTTGCAGTTATTGGTTTTATCAGTAGCTTTTTTATCGAGAATAGAGGGTAGTATTATAGGAGTGGCGCCAGAGAAACGGCATTTATACGAACCTATAATCAATTCCAAAGGAGAGAAGAGATGGAAATGTTTGAATTCTTCTATTGAGATACGTTACGACCAACTCAATGATGATATTTGTGATTGTCCTGATGGATCCGATGAGCCTGGCACCAATGCTTGTCCATACAGCGAAGGAAACATGTTTTATTGTGCCAATGAAGGATATTTTGCAGGATTCATTGAGAATTTCAAGCTTAATGATGGAGTATGCGATTATGATGTATGTTGTGATGGAACAGATGAATACGAATCAGGCAATTGTCCTAATAAATGTGAGGAAGTTAATAAGCAGTTTTTAGCACATAAACAGAGACTTGTTAAGGACATTCAGGAATCTTCAAAGATTCAGCAGAAATTGATAAAGCAAGCTAAAGAATTTAAAACAGCGGTTAGAACAAATTTGGATACGTTGATACTTGAAAGACAGAAAATGGCAGAGAAATTACCTCAATTGGAAAATAAATTGAAAAAAGCAGTCATAAAAGCAGAAGATGCAGATATTCTGGTATTTGATAAGATATCAGGTTTCACCAATACGATTTCTGATAAATTGGCTAGCCTTTCCAATGCTAACAAACAATCTCAAGATAAAATTAAGCATTTAGAGGCATTATTAGCTAAATTATCAACTAATTATAATCCTAACTTTAACGATGCGGCAGTTAAAGAAGCTATCAGTGAATATCAAAGTTATGTTTCAACTAAACAAGAAATTGAGTTTCCAGATGTATTGCAGGACTTACAACGACTTAATGATCATTCTAAAACCTTAAAATTCGGCGAACAAACATCTCGTGGATTTAGTGATATAATTCATGAATATGTCTTAGCTGTATTCGAATTCTTCAGTCAAGAAGATTATATACCGATGTCAACGAGTGAAGTAGAATCTATAGAATTGGAAATTAAAACTTTGAATTCTCAAATAACTGCAAAGGACAGAAAGATTTCACTTTATGAAAATGATTTGACATTGGATTATGGTGCTAATGATATTTTACGGTCAGTTGTAGGCGAATGGATTAATGGAAGAAATGGTGAATATGAATATAGAGTTGGATTATTAGATACTGTGTATCAAGATAATACTTTATTAGGCAAATATGAAGGTTATAGTAATGGTATTTTACATTATTCTAACGGACAAAAATGTTGGAATGGCCCTCGTAGACTGGCAAATGTAAAGTTAGTTTGTGGGGCCAAGTCTAGTATAATTCAAGTTGGCGAACCTGAGAAATGTGAATATTATTTTGAAGTATCAACGCCAATTGGATGCAGAGACTTAACAGAGGACGAAATAAGGAACACGTTTAGAATAGATTATGATTTACTTTAAATATTTAATCAAATGTGATTTTCTTTCCTTGAAATTTAACATTTTTCATTTTTTCCTCAGCTTGTTTCTTAGCTTGCCATGAAGGATGTTCTTTAGATTCTGGTTTAGACTCTGATGGTTCGACAGAATGCAGTTTTCTTTGTCCTAAAGGTTCTAAATTCGATCCTGATGGTGCTTCTTTAGCTCTTAATGCTCTCTTACGTTCTCTTTCTTCAAATTCTAATTGTCTACGCTTTCTATCATTTTCAACAGCTTCATTTTCTTTTTGCTTATGCTTAGCACCTTTTCCATATTTCTTCTCCCATATCTTTTGTCTAGCTCTTTGTCCTCTTCTATTCTTACGTTGAGATGTGATTTGTTTGACTACTTTATCGTCTTGGAAACTATCTTCATCGTCTGATCCTCCAGAGTAGTATCCAGTAGTTAATTGTGGAAGACCATACTTTGATTCAGGCGTTTCTTCTTCACTTTCATCACTATCTTCAAAGAAATCATCTTTTTCTTTCGGCTTTTCGTCTTTTTCTTCTTCAGAATCTGAAGGTTCTTCATCAGTTATTTCATTGTAGTTGATTTCGGGGTTTAGATCAGGTATTTCCTCTTCAGATCCTTCTAAGTCTTCATAGACTACATATTCAGGACCTTTTGGTTCCTCTTCCTCTTCCTCATCGCTTTCTTCATCACTTTCTTCGTCATCTTCATCCTCGTCCCCATCCTCGTCGTCCTCCTCCTCAACAGTCTTTCCAAGTTGTCTTCTTCTGGAATCCTTCTCCTCCTTACTAACACCTCTTACCAACTTCAACGCCCACTCAGCTTGATTTACAACTGGCTTCAACTGTTTATGATTCCATAAACTAGAAACATAGCTATTTATAATCTTATTGTTCTGACAATGATCGATGAAAAACTTCAGTGGATTTGCAGGATGTGATTTATCTTTAATTATATCTATAACTTCAGATGGGAGATATTGAGGAGGTGATTCTTTCAATGCTTTGGTAGTTAAAATAATTTGTTGAATAATTTTTATTAACTTGGAAGTAATTAAATGTTCAATCAAAGTTTCTGATTTTAAGAATTCTATTAACAGTTGATTTTCTTTGGAACTTTCCTTTTCATATTTATGAAGTTGTGGTTTTATAATTTTCTTAACTTCCTTCTGTAAGTTTTTAAAACTTCCATGATATTTATTATTGAAAACGTCAGTTTTAATTTTCAAAATTTCAGCATCTGCATCATTTCTTGAAGGCAATTTCTTTAAAAGCTTACCATTTTTCTTCGAGTTCAACACTAGTTTAGTTTTGCTGAATCTAGGAGTCGTTTCATGGAACTTTACTTCTAATATATCAAGTTTCCACATAATAAAGTGAGACTTAATTATTCGCGATGAGCATCGCTTTAAGTATGGAGAATGTACGAGACGATGAACAGGATTGTAAGCGGGTAAAGATTGAAGTAAAACACTTGAAATGCCAGTTTTATATGGAGAAGAAAAAGAGGTATTGTGGAATGCAAAGAAAAAAGGATAGACCTTACTGTGCACAACATACGAATGAATTAGGTGAGCGTAAACGAATACCTTGTCCTTTAGATCCTAAGCATTCAGTATGGAGCGATGAACTTGAAAAGCATCTTACCAAGTGTAATGCCAGGGAGAAGGAGAAGACCGATCCATGGTTCCGTTTGGATTATAATTCTAAACTACAAAGAAGTAATCAGGAAGAAAGTAATGAAGAAGAAGGTAATGAAGACAAAGAAGAAGAAAACGAAGCAGATGAATTGATGAAGTATGTAGAAAAAGTACGAGACCTTGAATTCGAACCACTACAATATATTGTTGAATCACACGCCGGCTTAGATAAAAGATTAAGTGAAGTCGAACAAGTTAAAAATCCACTTCAACAATCCAGTCTCATTGGCAATTTAAAGAAGAGAAATCTTCTTAGTTCAGATTTCTTTTACCTTGAATTTGGATGTGGCAAAGCAGAGTTATCACGTTACGTCAACCTCTGTATACAACAAGAAACTGGTGGTGATAATAAGTATGGATTTGGACTTATTGATAGAGGAGTGAATAGGATGAAAAATGACGCTAAAATCTTACAAGAAAGTAAAGAAAAAACTCCAAAAGTTAAGCGTACAAGAATTGATATCAAAGATATCGACTTAGATTTGTTTCTACAAGATTTAGAACATGAAAAAATCGTAGGAATCTCCAAACATTTATGTGGGGTTGCAACTGATTTAAGTCTCAAACTGATACTTAACAGTAATCTTAAATTAGGAGGACTTTTAATTGCCATGTGTTGTCGACACATATGTAATTATGATCAATTATTACCAGAGTCCCAAAAATATTTGAAATCTAAAGGATTTAGTAAGAAAAGCTTTCCATATTTAAAGAAAATGGCATCGTGGGCAGTTTCTGGTACTGGAAACCGTAAAACAGAGGAAGAAAAAGAATTGGATGAACAAACTACTCAATTGACATTAGCAGATAAGAAACAAGCTGGACTTATAGCTAGAAGACTTATAGATGAAAGTCGTGCAGCAGCAATGTCAAAAGCACTCCCATCATACAATGTGGAGCTTTTTTGGTATACTTCATCGGAAATAACGTTAGAAAATGTAGCATTGGCCATCATGCCCAAACCATAAACAAACTACTAGATACAGTAACATAGCACAATATAAATTAACTATAGAATTAAATTAGATTTTGTCTTCTTTAACACCGTGCTTCCAAATGGCAACGTATGGAGTAGTACCATCTTCACGATAGTTTAATAAAACAACCATAGCATCTGGGTCCATGGATTCACCAGTGTAAAATTCCCAATCACCAAATGATCCAACAACTTTTTTAACATAAGCAGTAGCACCTTTTTCAAAAGTTTCAATGGCTTCAGGGTTAGCTTCAGCTAAATGAGCTTTAACTTTCTTCATATAACCTTTAATATAAGTTAAGAAAGATTTTTTGTCGAAAGCAGTGTTTTGTAATCTGAAACTGTGAACAACGTTGTTAACAGTTTCAACGTTATCATCAAGAGCTTCATCACCATCTTCAGCTGAAGGGTTTCCACCGAAATCGATATCATCACCTCCAACTTTGACCATAGAACAATCAGCTTCGTAGATAACTCCATCTACTAACTTAACATCATAAGCATCGGATAACAATTCGTCTCCGGAGACAACGTCAGTGTAAATAATCATATTTAGTTGAAAATTTTTCTGATTTTTTCTCATTAATTTTCTCACTAATTTTCTATGGGCAATGAGGCGTGGGCCAACCATATATGCTGAGATAGCTTAGCGTGTCTACTATAGTAGTCTTGGTACTGATTGTTTATTGCTTCCATGTATTTACGTAGCTAAGTATGATAGTCAATGAATTATTCAAAGAATTGGCTGTGTTAAAACCAGAAGTTTTGAGCCTGATATCGTAATTCAGTAACTACTTTTCTCAGACATTAAGTGAAGACTTAAAGCACTGAAATATTGACTGAAATAGAATATGATTTCTTTAAATTTTAGATCAATTGTGTTACATAAGCTACAATACTGTAGATATATCTACAATTTCTATAAGTAAGAATATTAAGTATATTAATGTCTATCTATTAGCTCTCTATTAGCGTTTGTATTATTAGTGCTCCGTCACTTAATTAGTGGAAGGGTGCCCAGCACATATTCCTTATTAAAAGCCTTTCTCAACCAAACTAACAATCTATGATAAACAACATGATTCCCATTATGATAAGAAATCGAATGATCTGAATCTGGATAAACCATAAAATCAAAATTCTCAACTGAATCTAAGTTAAATTCATCAATAAGTTTAAGACTATTTTGGAAATGAACATTATCATCACCTGATCCATGCATTACTAAAAACCTTGTGACATTATGGAAATTTGTAGTATTATGAATCGACGCTATTTCATACCCTTTAGGATTTTCTTGTGGGGTTCTCATATATCTTTCAGTATAAATTGAATCATAGAATTTCCATTTAGTTACAGGAGCAACTGAACATCCATAGTTAAAAACATGGTCAGTATCAGTTTCAAGGGTTTTTAATGTCATAAATCCTCCATATGACCACCCCCATATAGCCATACGGCTTGAATCAACATAAGGTTTTGTCGACCAAAGTTTTGCAGCATTTATTTGATCAATTGGTTCATAATATCCAAGCTGGTTTCGTACGATATACTTAAACATTGCCCCATTGGAATTATGAGTATTAAAACCAGTTCCTCTTCCATCTACTGTAACGACAATACTGTTTAATTCTGCAGCTGCAATTGAACTGAAATCAACTTTGAAGTTCTTTTTGACAGTTTGAGATCCTGGTCCTCCATATACGAAGAATAATACCGGATATTTCCGTTTAGGATTGAAATTTAATGGGAAAGTCTCTACTGCATTAACTATTATGTCTTCATCATTATCGTCTTTACCAATTGATATAACTGAATGCTTCACTTTAGGAATGTCGTATTTCTCCATAGTCTTAGTTAATTTCTTATTGGTTTCTAATGTCTTAACGACATCACCAGTTTTCAAGTCAATTAATTGCTGGTATGGAACTGATGGGCCTGTATATGTTAAAAGCAAGTACCTTGAACCCGAAGAAAATGACCCTCTAAAGTAGCCTGGCTTAGAAGTATCGGTGATGTTTTTTATAGTAGGCAACTCTTTGGTGCGTAAAGCCTCTACTAAGTTAATTGAATGAACATGTCTTTCAGTTGGAGACTTCATAGTGGAAATGAAATAAAGTTCATTATCAGTATAATCAAAAGAAACTTGACCGTCTTCAATCTCCCATTTCCCTTTAGTTAAGATTACTCCATTAGGATTAGATGGTGGTGAAAAATATGCGAGATGATTATATCCGTCAATTACAACGGTGTCAATATATCCATCATCTTTTAATCCAGCTTCTTCATTCTTTGGAATATAAAACGTATCATAAGCAACTTCAAACCACCCATTTTCCATGGTTTCAGTCCTTATTAACTTACAATTATGAGCAGTTGAAT
This sequence comes from Yamadazyma tammaniensis, assembly GCA_030566005.1. Lineage (NCBI taxonomy): Eukaryota > Fungi > Ascomycota > Pichiomycetes > Serinales > Debaryomycetaceae > Yamadazyma > Yamadazyma tammaniensis. Next base: position 10,479 of record JAJMHK010000025.1, read on the forward strand.
CAACAAGGTAATACTCTAATAAATCAGAAGCTCTAGTACTTACTCTAACGATTAAATCCGATTTTGAAGCCCAGAAAACTTGTGTTATCAATTTATCATCAATTTTGTCTGATTTCAAATCCAACATTTTGAATTCTTTACTGGTTAAATCGTATAATCCAACATCAATAGGCGCATTTGGATACCCAGCTTTAGGATATTTCAATTCTAATAATTTAGGATAATCTTCGAACCCATCTTGAACGTAATATGGAATTGTAAATTTAGGTACTTTAGTGTCGTCCATTCTTAAGAACGAAAGCTTATCACCATCCGGTGACCACCATAGTGTCTTATCTGATCCATAGACTTCTTCCTCATAAACCCAATCGGGTCTCCCGTAAAAGATTTGATCTGACCCATCAAAAGTTACTTGTGAAATGGTATCGTCAGTAGCATCTTTAATATAGATGTTATTGTCCAATACAAATGCAATATTGTTTGAAGTGGGCGACCATAAAACAGTACCTATTTTATCTGAAGTATTTTTAATTGGTTTAATGGACTTTGAAGAAACATCCAACAACCAGTAAAGTGAATAACTTGAATGACGATAATTATGAGTTGAATTAGTTTTAATTATGGCTTTTTGTAAATCTGGTGATGCTATTAATTGTTCAATATCGTATTCAATCGTATCGTATACGAAAGATGAACCATTAAATAATAAATAATCATAATCAGGATCAACGATGGATTTAATTGAATATAAAGTATCATATTCATCATCAGTTCCATCTACTAATTCATGCTGTTTCACTACATAAGTCCCTTTATCATTTAATATCAGATTAGGTTCTTTAATCCATTGTAATTCTGAATACTCTGGTGAGAATGTTCCTTCTCTAGCAATAGAAAAATTCAACGGGAGCTTCCCACCAATGTACTTCTCTGATGGAGAAGCATATAAAGATGTAAGTTTAGGTGATTCTATAGGATGAATCACATTGGTTTGTGTTTGAATGTATGTAAATTGTGAGATTGTTTGAATTAAGAATCCAGATCCCCAAATTAATATGGCGAAAACAGTCGAAACAACTACAAAATTCCTTAACCGATTAGTTTCACCATATTTTCTACTTTGACGTTCCGTATCTTTCTCCTTAGTTTTCATATTAATTATTGAAGTTCGTTGAAGATTCCATAAATAGATGATGCTGGTATTTTTAATTTGTGCGATTACATCATGCGTGCATCAACCGATTAGCCGTGCATAAATACGGCATGTAAGTAATTACTTTACCCGTTTAGGATACTTACTACTTTTTATTAATTTAAAACATTCAAAAAAGAGAGTAAAAGAGAGTAAAAGAGAGTAAAAATCTATTATATTATAGTACAATTCATCGAAAACGTTGTGAAATCATGCTTAACCAGGAGAATGACCTAATCTTTTTTCATCACTTTGATGAGTGTTAGGAGTTGTCACTGCTTCATTAAGAAGTATTGGAGAAAATTGGTTAATAATTTTCCTTAAATTAGTTCTTCTAATTGGTTTAGACAAGAATCCTGACATCCCACTGTTAAGGCATTCTTTCACGTTTGATTCATCGGCAAATGCCGTTAATGCAATAATTGGTTTATCATAATTTAAATTTGATCTAATCATTTTAGTAGCTAATAATCCATCAATCTTTGGCATTTGAACATCCATGAAAATCAAATCAAATACTTCTGATTTTTCCATTGATTCTTTAACATTATCAACGGCTTCTGCACCATTTGACGCCATTGTAATATTTGTAAAACCTTCAAGTGATAACATTCTTTTAATAACTTCTTGATTAACCATATTATCTTCAGCTACTAAGATTTTTAAATGTGATAAATCATCTAATAAATGTGTAAGATCTAATTTATCTGAACCACTTGAAGAATTTGCAGTTCCTGTAGAGGTTCTTGTAACCAAATGAGGTTTTTCAAAAAATGCTTTACGTTTAGAATTTCCACTTTCAGATCCACTATTGTCTTCATCAGATGGTTGGATTGAAAATGTTGGATTAGGTTTGGATTTTGGTGATGATGTTGATATTGGATTACTTCCAGATTCTGGAGTTGAAATGTTTCCATTCCCATTACTATTCCCATTCATATTTTCTTTTTTGGCTTCTTTTGTAAGTTCATTCCTATCAAATTTAAATGCAACTTTCCTATTCTGTTTTGATTTAGGATTAAACTCATCATTAGCAAATTCATGCATATCTTCATCAGACACTAAGATCTCACCAACTTGTGGCAATGGAACTGTGAAAACAAATGTTGAGCCAACACCTAAAGTTGATTTTAATGACATTGTACCTTTCATCATTTTAGCTAATTGTCTACAAATAGCTAAACCTAAACCAGTACCTCCATAACTTCTAGATAAGGTTTGATCACCTTGAATAAATGGTTCAAACACTTTTTCTTGTAATGCAGGTTCAATCCCAGGTCCAGTATCACTAACTTCAATTTGTAATACCCAAGTTTTAGGTCTATAAAGGTTCTTGATTTTGTATACTTTATCGTCTTTGACAAGTTCATTAGAATTAATCGAATCCATACTAGCAACACTTGGTCTTTTAGTTGATTCTGTTGTTGATGAAACTGGTCCTTTGTCTCTCATATTAGGAGGTGGTAATAATTTAGGATAATTGGAACGACTAATTTCTTGAATTTTTTCGGGTTCGCTTTCACCTTCAGTCGTTGAATCTATGCCATTGATATTGTTGGTATCATCATGGGAAATAATACCGTTGGTGCTTCCATTCTGTTCATCAGTAGATTGACTATGCTCCACCGAAGCTTCAGGGACTTCTGGTAAAGGTTTTGAAGCTTGTGCAAATTGTGATTGGAAAAGAACATTATCATATTCTTGAGTTGATAACGTAAATAATGAAGTAGTATCATCGTTGTCGTTATTACTTTGTAAGTCGTCATTGATTTCGGTTGGTTGAGTTGGTGCCTTTTTATCATAAGGATTATTAGTAATTGGAGTATTTGATTCATCACTTTGAGATTTATTAGGATTATCATAATGTAATACATGAACCGTTTCATAATCTTCTTCCTTTGAACGTTGATGATCATATTCACCTAATAATTTGAAATTAACATCGACTCTTCCATCAACAGGAGTGAATTTTAATGCATTTGAAACTAAATTCATAACCACTTGAATAATTCTATTTGAATCTCCATATAAAATCAATTTCCTAAAACTATTTGGTTTAACTAAGATTTTAAAGAAAACTCGTTGATCAACTGCCAATTTACTGAAAATCGATTGAACTTGATAAACAATTTCTAAGATTTGGAATGATGATTTCTCTAATTTTGATCTATTTAAAGTATTTTTTGAATAGGTTAATAATTCAGTTAAAATATGTAATAAAAGTTCACCTGATCTATTAATTAATTTCAAACTATCTTTAACTGTTAAAATGTCGTTCTCTTCCATAGCAATTGAAGTCATACCTAAAATACCATTCAAAGGAGTTCTTAATTCATGAGAAATATTAGCAATGAAAACCGTTTTAGCTTCATTTGCAGCTTCAGCTTCAATTTTAGATGCTTCCAATTCTTTAGTTCTTGATCTAACTCTATCTTCAAGATGAAGATATTGTTTTTCTAATTCTTCTCTCATAATATTAAATGCTTCAGTTAATTCAGTTAATTCATCTTTGAATATACTTTTCAGCTGACTGATTTTGGATGGTAATCTTATACCTGTTGAATAAACTGAATTGGAACCACCTGTACCAGCAGATAGTACACTATTTCTATTATTTCTATTCCTTAAACGAGATTCTTTTTGACTTGAAACAACATCTACGTCATTAACTTCAATAGCTTTTTCATTATGTTCATTATCTTTAGGCTGCTCATGAGTATGATTATTATTATGATTATGAGGGTCTTTATGAGGTTTTCTTTCTGGACTTATTCTTCGTATTAGGGTAGAATAGTATGGTGGTGGGGGAGCTGTTGAATTATTATTTGAAGTGCTTTGTGACATCATATCAATAGCCTTTTGCTTCTCTCGCTTTGATCTGGTGATGGCTTCAGTTGCATCTTTTAATCTTGTAATTGGTCGTATGAATAAAACAGCCAATGGGAAAGTAATCAAACAAACAAATGCACCAATACCAATTGAGACTCCTATAATGATGTTCTTTAGCTTATCTAAAGGACCGTTGAATGTAGATTTCTTCTGTTCAATTACAATAGCCCAATAAACAGATTCATCTAGCTTGACTCTACTGTATCCTATAGCAACCAGTTGTCCGCCTAAATCTTTTACATTGGTTGACGAACCATATGGATTGGTCAATGCTTCTTTTGCAGCTGATGAATCGTTGATATTATAGACGGTATTACTCTCTATTGGCGACCCACTTACTGGGAAAACTGCTTGGAACCCTACGAGCTCTTGATTCTCAGCAGCGGCGGTATTATCTGAATTGTTTGATTCGTAAATCGGTTCATACGCTATGACATTATAATCCTGTGTTTTCTGATCGGTCTGGTTACTTCGTACGGCATCTTGAACGTTATTAGCAAGTGATATCACCGATAAATAACCAGCTATTGACGGCGATGATAAAATGATGGAAGTATTGGCAAAAACTGGGTAGGTTATCCCGAAAAAATACGGGGATTCAGTATCACTTGTATTACTAACTGGACCGGAAAAGTAAAAAGAATTTATCTGATTCGTAAGCTGGTTTATTGATCCTGGAACTGATAAATTCTGTTGAAGTGGATATAAATAATCCATAGCCGGAGCGGAAACTATAGTAGCATTATTTGAACTTTCAGCTACAACTCTTAAGTCTAAATTATATAATCGAGCAGAAGCAAACGATTCCGACAGCGTTAAGAACTGATCTAAACTAACTTGAGCCAGGTCAAAAACACTTTGAGAATTATTACCAGCTCTATAACTAGTTAACGGATTAGTTATTGCATCTTTTGTAGTTAAATAATAAACCTGATAGAATAAATATTCAATAGCCTGACTTACTTGAGTACTTTTAAGTTGACTTATAACTTCTAAACGTTCAGCTCTTAAATCTGTAAGATTATGGGAAAAATAAACACCACAAACAATAGCTAAGATAAGTAAAGAAAATAGAGAAGCAAACGTCACCAAAACAATCAACTGGGTTCGAATCCCAATCTTAAGTCTCCTCATGGCGACGATATTTCTTCACTATTTGATGGAATAGTAAGATGTATTTTTATAAGGTTGCCTCAGTGTTTTGAGAATTTTTCTCAATTACGATGCGGGTGGTCATAACCATCGAACCATATGTAGAATTTCATTCACTATTGGACTTGTGGATGATGTTGGGCCATGTGGCTCTTATGTTGTGCATTTTGAGAGATACATACTGGAATCTTGGGCTTGTAAAGAGAGAAAAAAAGGGTAATTAATGGGCTATTAATAGTCTCAAGATGACGTATACGTTTCGTTCGTGCGACATTTCCCTTCTTTTTATTAAGCAAAATGTCGCGATGACTCCTGGCTCTTTTTCTTAAGATTCTCCATTGATTGACAAGATTGGCAATGTAGCAAGGTTTAGATTTGCTTAGCTAATCCCAGTACTAGATTCTCTCTAGTAGCTTAAGGCTAAAGTACTGCTTTAGGCAGTTCTTTGTTAGGCGGTGCTCGCTAGATTAATTGGTCCCTCGCTTGAGCCAATAATAGAAGTTATCCATTACTCAGCCGGTATTAGGTAATGAGAATTCAAATGCATTTATTTGACATATATTGCACACTTCAATTCATATTAACAATCGCTGATACGAATATCGCTGATATGAATATTGCTGATATGAATCTATAATAAAACGTAACGTAAAATAAAGTTTGCCAAGCGCATCGCTTCACAAATTGCAGAATTCACAATTCTTGTTTCTTTTATTTCATATTTCTATATAATCTCACATTCGTCAGCCTTATTACTTTAAGTGTGCTTATTCCTTCATTATATTTTTAACCTGTTTATTGTCTTTGCTAAACCTTTATTGTCTCCATTATCGCTTCATTAGCCGCATCGCTCACCCGCACTATTTTTAGAATACAAAACAACGTTTAGTCAAAGTGATGCTTTTTGGGTTCCTTTTACTATTATCAACAGCACTAGGTGACACTAGTATATCCTTAACACAAGTGATTACCAACTCAAATCTAGGATCAGATTTTTCAATAAATACTGATGATACAACTACTTCTTCAACATCAAGTTCAAGTAGACGAATAGCTACTACAACATCGGAACCTTCTGCTTCAATAAGTGAAGGTAGTGAAGATAAAAGCCTTTTCAAATTTTTATTTACTGCCGGTGAAGATTATTATTTCGATATGCCGGTAGCTTTAAATAATCAAAGTATGGAATTAAGATTAGATTTACTTCAAAATAATGTTTGGGTAATGAATGGTAATGATATTTTAGATTGTGATGAAATTGATGAATGGTGGTCGTCAGAAGAATCGGCGTTTGGGTCGTCGGATGAATCTTTGCCAGCTTCTATTACAACTGCATCCGAATATCAAGCAACAATCTGTGCTGATTTAGGTGCATTTATAACTGATGATGATTTTATAGAAAGTTTACCTGAACCAACAGCTGAAGGTTTAAGAAATTTACAACAAATTAGAATACCTTACGTTGATGCTATAAATGTAACAGGTACAGCATTAACTGGGAATTTATCATTAGTTAATGCTAATAATTATCTGGTTCATCTTAATGATTTCACTTTTATAAATGCTAATGTTTCAAATGTCTTCGTTGGTGGATTCGGTTTAGCTGGTAATGATATAAGTTCCAATAGCGTTTTGGATGCTTTAGCCGATAAAGATATTTTAAAATCAAATGGATATTCACTTTACTTTAATAAATTCCGAGATTCAAATGTTTCTTATGCTCAAGTTTTACCAGGAGTTGTTGATCAGAAGTATTATGTGGGTGATATGTATATGTTTGATATGTTAGAACATGAAGGTTCAAGATTCCCTCCAAGTGTTGGATTAGATTATGAGAACTCATTGGTGCAGAATATGGTTATACCGTCGACCGAATTGAACGATATAATCCTTGAAAATGGTAATAATGGTAATACCATTAGTTTAAAAGCAAGATCCCATGATAATTTCCCAGTTATATTTGATTCAAGAACTCTTTATAATCAATTGCCTTTAGATATTATTGTTAATTTAGCCATTCAAACTAATGCTTTTTATAATAATGAATTAAATCGTTGGATCGTTGAATGTGAAACTATAAGAGGAACAAATGCCCTTTTAAATTTCCAATTTAATGATTTAAAAATTCAGATTCCAATTGATAATTTGTTAGTTAATGCTACTAAATTAGGAAATCCATTAAGTTTTAGTAATGGTAAATCTGCATGTTTCCTTAATTTCTTACCACAATCAGAAGAGTATGTAACGTTAGGATTGTCTTTCTTGAAATCAGTTTATTTAGCTGTTGATAATGAGGGTAAAAAAATTGGTTTAGCATCAGCTAATCGTCAATTACAAGTTAAATATTCAGATTATTTCCCATTACAAAGAAATCCAAGACAATTAAATTCTTCATCAAATTTAAATGGTCAACTTTTAAATGATTCTTTAAGTACATCAATTGAATCAATTGATTTTATAACATCTGGATTTATACCATTTGCAACCCCTGTTAATTATTCTGATCCTTTAACATTATCATATTCTCCAATAGATACAAATTCAGCTACATTAACAGTTCCAGCAAGATTTTCAGGTATTCTTATAACATCAGATGAAGTATTTGTCACTCAAGCAAGCGTTGCAAGTGATGGACAATCAAATATCTTACCAGCATTTGCTACTGCTGCTACTGAAGATGATGGAAATCTTGATTCTTCAAGTAATGGCCATAAAATTGTAGGAACTAAAAATTTTTGGGTCCTTAGTTGGTTAGCAGTAGTACCAATTTTTCTACTTGTATTATAAAAAAGTCATTGTATAGTAATAGAAATTGAATATATTTATATATATAGTTCTATAAATCTCTTAGTTCTACTGGTTTAACTGGTTTGTATTCAAATGGTTCAGTTTGATTATACCTGAACCAATTATACCATAAGATATCTAAGAATGTTATTATTAATCCAACCATATTAAGCCAACTAAGCTTATCGCCAAATATTAGTGATGATATAATGATTGTTAATAGTTCTTTAAATATTCCTGCTACTGATAAGGTCATGACTTGTGATACTTTTAATAGTTTAAACTCACTTAATGTCATCATGAATGCTAGTATTCCTGGGACGATCATTAGTATAATGGTGGTGAAAGTTCCTTTTAGTTGCCAAATGTCGGAGTCCATGAAATTTCCCCATCCTTCAACGTATAATCCGGTGACAAATAGTATAATACTCATGGATGGTGATAAATAGAAGATGGTGGTGATTGTATTAGGGGTATGGATGTTATTTTTAAGCAATAATTGAGTGAAAGACCATCTTAATCCCGACATCATACTGGCAAGTAAAACAAATATAACTCCTAAAGAACTATTATAGCCAGTATCAGTATCGTCAGGAGTTTCTACCATCATTACGACCGATACTGTCATGATGAACACGATTAAAATCAATCTCCAATTGAATTTCTCTAACTTAAAGATCAAGCCAAAGATAAGCACAAACATTAATGAAGATGTTTTCAACATCGTATATAAACTCAAACAGATATAAATAATCGATACGTTTGATAAGCCAATGTCACCAGCAGATGCTAAGGAACACGGTAAGATTTGCTGAATATATGTCAAATTATTTATTCGAAATAGCTGTCCAAAACTGTTAGTTTTCGTAGTATTTGACAGCGATAAAACAGGCCTCAAGGAAGGATTCACATATAGAAGCAAGGAACTCAATCCAAATAAACATAATTGATGGAATGATGTGATTATTATTGGGAATTTAAAGTCTAGACCATCCCCAAACATCCATTTATTGTACACCGATATCGACATTGAGAAAAAATACCACCCTAAAATGTATCCGCCGGTCTGGAAATTTCTTGATTTTGGGCCAGTGTCAGTATACCGAACCCCAGCTTCTATGCTAGGGGTGTTTCTGCCTGATGAAGTCATATTGTTGGTACTTTCAATGAGTGATTGGCCCTCCACAGTAGCCTTTTCCAACATATATTTTCGCGATATTAACGTGAAATTATATCGACAACACTAAGTCTGTTATTAGCTGGGGAGAAACACCGTAAAACATGAGTTTATTGGAACTACAGAAACAGTATATTCTTGATCAGATAAAAAGCATCCAGTTACCGGGGAATTTATATACGCTTATCATAGATGATCGAACTGAAGCCGTGTTGTATCAAGTAATAAAGAAAGAACAGTTACTTAGAATTGTTACTTCCATAGAGAAACTTGACGAAAAGAGGAAGCAGCAGACGTTCTTGGAGGCGATTTATTTCATTGAGCCAACCGTTTATACGTTGAATTGTGTAGTTGGTGATGTAGTGGCTCATAGATATAGGAAAGGTTGGGGGTTATTCTTGCCTATAGCGTCTAAAGATACCCAAATTCTTCAATTTTATGAATCGTCTAAGTTCTTAAACAACCCAAAAGTCCAGAATTACTTTGATTTTGGCGAAAATATTAAATTCATTCAAGCATATTTCCATCCAGTTGAACAACGAGTCTTTTTAACTGATAATAAAACTGCTAATTCAATGCCAATTTACTTTAATGAAAATTGTAGTGATTTAGTGTTATTACAGATCCGGAAAGTCGCTAAAGGTTTAGTTAATTTAATGGTTATTACTGGTGAATATCCATTAATTCGATTTTATTCTCCTCAAAATCCTTATATTTATAATGCAACAAGATTAAGTGAATTAATTGCTGATGAATTTCAAAAACAAATTGACGATTATGCAAGATCAAATCATGACTTTCCTCCAATGTTAGGTGATAAACCTAGATCCATCTTATTAATTATTGATAGAACAATCGATTTATATGCTCCGTTATTGCATGAATTTACTTATCAAGCAATGGCAATGGATATCGTACCAAGTTTAGAACGTGAAGGTACTTATAAGTATAAAACTGAAAACGAACGTGGTGAAATGTCGGATGTGACTAATGAATTAGCTAATGAAAACGACGAGGACTGGACAAGTTTAAGACATTTACATATTATTGAGAGTAGTGAATTAATCCTTAATAAAATCAAGAAATTAATTGAAGATAATCCTTTAATGGTTGACAGATCAAAGGCTACCACATCAAGTGATTTAATGCATGTGGTTGCCAATTTAAAAGGGTTCGATGAAGTTCGTAAACAATTCACTTTACATAAAACCTTAATTGATGAATGTCTTGATTTAAATGAAGAGCGTAAATTAGCAGAATTTGCTGCTGATTTTGAACAAACTTGTTGTGCAGAAGGGGTCAGTTTTGAAGGTATACGTAATAAGAATTTGCATGATGACTTAATTGTACTTTTAGCAAGAGAAGATTTACATGTTAATGATAAAATGAGATTAGTATTGATTTATGGATTATATCGTGGTGGATTAATTGAACAAGATTTCATTAAATTAGTTAAATTTATTGGTGTAAGAGACACTCAAATTATTTCACTTATTTCAAGATGTTTTTATAATTTACATAAATTAGGATTACCAATTGTTAAACAACAAGTTAAAGATCCTAAAGTCACCAAGAAACTTTTCCATACCATCAACAATGATGGAACTTATAATACTTCAAGATTTGGTCCTGGTATTAAATCTATTTTACAGAACTTGATAAAGTATCAATTGGATGAGGACTGGTTCCCATATTTCAGAGATAAACCTTTAGAAGATGACATACCTGCAAATATTGATATTAATAATAATCCTTCAAATGGTAATAATCATTCGTCATTAAGAAATTCTCGTATTAAAGCCTCTTGGGCTCAAGCTCCAAATAAAGCTGGTGCTGTCAAAAGCAAGCAGAGGATATTTTGTTTTGTAGCAGGAGGAATGACGTATTCAGAGATGAGATCAGTTTATGAATTATCTAATACCTTGCAGAAAGATTTCTTTATTGGATCTGAATCGATTTTAAAACCTCGTGATTTCCTAATTGGTTTACAGAGTATTGATGCAGTTAAATCAGCTTCAGATTTGAATTTAAGTCTTTATAATGAATTGATGGATCATAAAGAACCTCCTTTACATTTATTTGAATCTAATGAGAAACATCATTTACAATCATCAAGAGTTCCGTCAAGTAATTCGACGTCTACTGCTAATTCACAACCAATAAATGGATTTAATCAGATGAATATTGATTTTAACAATTTCAATATGAATTCTCAGCCGTCTAATACTAATATTCCAAGTCATTACCAGAAGAGGTCTTCTCTGGGACAGGAGAAGGAGAAAGAGAAGAAGACATCCAAGTTGAAAAAGTTATTTAGATAGAACTCTAGAACTCTGTCAAGAATTCTAAAGTATTTTATCCAGATTTCATGCAAGTATAGAACTCTGAAGAGTTCTATAGAGTTCTATGATCCGCAACTACAACTCTTAACAGAGTTCTGTACAGAATTCTTTACAGAATTCTATACAGAGTTCATAAAACCAATGTAACTATATAGACATGTAAGACATTTATGACATCTCTGACCAAGTCCCATCACTACATATCCTATACATACCCTAAACAAGCCAGAATATGCCGGAATTAACTCACGGACAGTGTCCTCTTTGAGCCTCTTTGAGCCTTTCCCCAATGAAATTGCATTATTAATACGATTTTACGAGATGTTCCGCGCCCTATATAAATCTAAAGCTTATCCCAGTTTTGTAATTATTGGTACTAATTTCTAATTAATAGACAATTCGACTGGATTAGTAATAGTCGGTCGGTAATTATTAGATACAATGGAATATTTACATTATTTGGAGTATCATAATTTGCCATTCCTTTATAGAAGCAATGCTAGCTCTTTAGACACTAGCTCCGTTGAAGCGATGGCAAATGTATTTGCTGAATTACCTGTTTCACACTCAAACAATTCATTCTACCAATGTAGTGACTCAGCAGGTTGGTCGCTATTGTCTCCATACTACAACGATATATCTCCTTGTTTCGTACAAGGTTTCCTTTTTGGATTCTTGGGACTTTTAGCCATCGCTGGTGGTCTTCATCAATTATTTCATTTATATCATAAAAAAGTATCGGTTTCTAATAGAGTATCACCTTTTTTCTATATCAAATTGATGTTAGTTGGCTTACAAATCATTTTCCAAATCGGTATTAAAGTTAATTATCCAATTAATGATATAATTAATACTTCAATATTTCTTAATTTAGCTGGGTTATTAGTCGTTTTAGCTTTACATTACCTTGAAACTTTCAAGTCCAACATTCCAAATGGGGTTTTATTGTTCTATTGGTTATTTGCTGTTCTTTTTAACTTGTTGAAAATTATTAATTTATCAGTGAGAGATGTTGCTACTTCAACTCAAGGTATATTCACGATTTTATCTTGTGTTAATGCATTTATAATATTAAATTTAGAAATTATAATCCCATTAAAGCCAAATTTACCTTTTAAAGCTGAAATTAAAATTAGTCCTTATGACAAAGCTAATTTATTTTCAAAAATTGCATTCATTTGGATGTCTGGATTGATCAAAAAAGGTTATTATAAGTTCTTAACTGAAAAGGATTTACCTCCATTACCTAATGAATTGAAAGCCACTGCTACTTCCAATGCATTTTATCATCATTGGTATAATCAAAATACCTCAAAGCCTTCAATTCCTTGGGCTTTGTCTAAAGCTTTTGGTTTAAGATTCTTATTAGGTGGAGTTTTCAAAGGATTACAAGACTCTTTAGCCTTTGTTCAACCACAACTTTTAAAATTATTAATTCAATTTGTTAAAGATTATGCTGAATCTAAAAGACAAGGTGATCCTTTACCTTTAACTAAAGGTTTTATGATTGCGGCTTCAATGTTTGTTGTATCAGTTACTCAAACTGGATTCTTACATCAATATTTCCAAATTGCTTTTGATTTAGGTATGAAGATTAAGTCAGCTTTAATTTCTGTAATTTATAATAAATCAATGGTGTTAAGTAATGACGCTAAACAACAATCAAATACCGGTGATATTGTTAATTTAATGTCGGTTGATATTCAAAGATTACAAGATTTAGTTCAATACGTTCAAATTGCTTGGTCTGGTCCTTTCCAAATTACTTTATGTCTTGTTTCTTTACATGGACTTTTAGGTAATGCTATGTGGGCTGGTGTTTTGATTATGGTGATTATGATTCCTGTTAATTCTGTCATTGCAAGATACCAAAAGAATTTACAAAAGGCTCAAATGAAATACAAAGATGAAAGATCAAGATTAACTTCAGAAATCTTGAATAATATTAAATCTTTGAAATTGTATGGCTGGGAAGTTCCTTATTTAAAGAAACTTACTTATGTTAGAAATGAAAAAGAATTGAAGAACTTGAAGAAAATTGGAGTTTTCAATGCTTTAATTGTAATGCTTTGGAATTTCTCTCCAACTATGGTTAGTTGTGCAACTTTTGGATTATTTATTGTCCTTGAAAAGGATAAGACTTTAACTACTGATATTGTTTTCCCTGCTTTAGCTTTATTCAATTTATTGTCTTTTCCATTAGCTGTTATTCCCCAAGTTATTACAAACGTTGTTGAGGCGCAAGTTTCTTTAGAAAGATTACATAAATTCTTACATGGAGGAGAACTTCAACCTGATGCTCTTGTTAAATTACCTGCTTCTACCAATAATGGTGATATTTCTGTTGAAGTAACTGATGGGACCTTTTTATGGGCAAAACCAACTAATGATAGTAATCAAAAACTTGCATTATCCAATATCAATCTAAAGGCAAGAAAAGGTCAATTAGACTGTATTGTAGGTAAAGTCGGAAGTGGTAAATCATCTATTATTCAATCGATTTTAGGTGATTTATATAAATTACAAGGTGAAGTTAAAGTTCATGGGAATATTGCTTATGTAGCACAAGTTCCTTGGATTATGAATGGTACTATTAAGGAAAATATTTTATTTGGTCATAAATTTGATCCTGAATTCTATGATCATGTCATTAAAGCTTGTGCTTTAACTGTTGATTTAGGAATTTTTACTGATGGTGATAAAACTCAAGTCGGTGAAAAGGGGATTTCCTTATCTGGTGGTCAAAAGGCTAGATTGTCGTTAGCTAGAGCTGTTTATGCGAGAGCTGACGTATATTTGATTGATGATGCATTATCTGCCGTCGATGAACATGTTGGTAAACATTTGATTGATCATGTTTTAGGACCAAATGGATTATTAAAATCTAAATGTAAGATATTAGCCACTAATAATATTGGAGTTTTAAGTATTGCCAACAACTTGAATATGGTTGATGATGGTAAAATTGTTGAACAAGGATCATATGATGAAATAATGAGTCGTTCAGATTCTCGTTTATTTGCTTTAATTAAAGAATTTGGTAAAGAAAAAGTCCAAGAAGAAGAAATTAAAAAAGAAGCAAAGGAAAAGAAGGTTAAAACTATTGATAATATCGAAGAACCAGCTAGAAGTGATTCACCAGCAATTGATTATAGTAAATTAGATTCAGAAGATGAATTAGATCTTCAATCTTTAAGAAGAGCTTCTATTGTAACTTTAGATGATAGATTGGAAGACTTATTAGATCAAAAGGATGACGATGAAGAATTAGCAAAGAGGAAAGAACATTTCGAACAAGGTAAAGTTAAATGGGATGTTTACTTACAATATGCCAAGGCATGTAATCCTTCAAAAGTTTCTATTTGGCTTGTAATGATTATTGTATCTCAATTAGTTTCGGTTGTATCAAATATTTGGTTGAAACACTGGTCCGAAGTTAATAGTGAGACTGGTCGTAATCCTGAAGTTAGATATTACCTTGGAATGTACCTTTTCTTAGGATTACTTGCAGCTATTGCTTTATTCATTCAAAATGCAATGGTATGGATTTATTGTACTATTCAAGGTTCAAGTAAATTACATAGAGATATGGCAGTTAGAGTTTTAAGAGCTCCAATGTCATTCTTTGAAACCACTCCAATTGGTAGAATCTTGAATAGATTCTCTAATGATGTTTATAAAGTCGATGAGATTTTAGTTAGAGTCTTTGGAATGTTCTTTACTAATGCTACCAAAGTTACGTTTTCAATTATTGTTATTTGTGTAGCCACATGGGAAGTTATTTTCTTGATTGTTCCTTTGTTGGTACTTTATGTTTATTATCAACAATATTATATGAGTTCTTCAAGAGAATTAAGAAGATTAGATTCAGTTTCAAGATCTCCGATTTATGCTAATTTCCAAGAATCATTAAATGGGGTTACTACAATTAGAGCTTATAATAAAGCTGATAGATTTAGATATTTGAATGAATTAAGAGTTGATAAAAATATGAGGGCTTATCATCCTGCTATTAATGCTAATAGATGGTTAGCTGTTAGATTAGAATTCTTAGGGTCTGTAATTATTTTAGGTGCTGCTGGTTTTGCTATAATTGCATTGAAAAATGGTACGTTGTCAGAAGGTTTAGTTGGGTTATCAGTATCATATGCATTACAAATTACTCAATCATTAAATTGGATTGTTAGAATGACAGTTGAAGTTGAAACTAATATCGTTTCAGTGGAAAGAATCTTAGAATATTCAAGATTAGATTCTGAAGCTCCAGAAGAAATCCCTGAAAAGAAACCAAATGATAAATGGCCTGAAGCTGGTCATATTAAATTTAACAATTATTCTACAAGATATAGACCAGAATTAGATTTAGTATTAAAGAATATTAATTTATCTATTAATGCTAAAGAAAAAGTTGGAATTGTTGGCAGAACTGGTGCAGGTAAATCGTCATTAACATTAGCATTATTTAGAATAATTGAAGCTGCTAATGGTAATATTAATATTGATAAAGTAAATACTGATGAAATTGGATTAAAAGATTTAAGACAAAAATTGTCAATTATCCCACAAGATTCACAAGTTTTTGAAGGTTCAATTAGGTCTAATTTAGATCCTTTTGATTATTATTCAACTGATCAATTATGGAAGGCTTTAGAATTATCTCATTTAAAAGATCATGTACTTCGTATGTTTAAAGAATCAAAGGAAGAATATGAAAATGCTGAAGATAAATCAGGATTAGTTGAAGTATTTGATGCATTAGATGTTAAATTAACTGAAGGTGGTGCTAATTTATCTGTTGGACAAAGACAATTGATGTGCTTAGCAAGAGCTTTATTAATCCCTTCACATATTTTAGTATTAGATGAAGCTACAGCTGCTGTTGATGTTGAAACTGATAAAGTTTTACAAGAAACAATTCGTAATGAATTTAAGGATAGAACTATTTTAACTATTGCTCATAGAATTAATACTATCCTTGATTCAGATAAAATTATTGTATTAGAAAAGGGAGAAGTTGCAGAGTTTGATTCACCTGAAGTTCTTTTAAAGAATAAAGATTCCTTGTTTTATGCTTTATGTAAACAAGGTGGTTTCATTGAATAAGAAAGAAGAATAAATGTGTATTAATGCTCACTTCTTTTCCTTAATGTGTTGATAGTGTATAATGGATAAAATTCGTTTCTAGATTCAACTTCACATTCATTGAATTTAGTTATTTCCGTATCTCTCTGGTCTATTTGTATGGTATCTTCAAGCTTGAAGAATTCCAATAACTTTACTTCAGAATCAACAGTTCCAATTAAGGTATCTTCACCCGAAACAGTTATGTCAGTTAAAGGATATTCGAGTTCTAATAAATGGCTAAACTGAAGGCCATTGTCGGCCAAATCAACTACAATAAGAGCTTTGACATTTTCTAATAAAACGACTACCAGCTGCTTGATTTGGACTAATTTGACCACTGATATTTCCTTGGGAGAATCTGGCTGCAAAAAACGTTCGGGAGGAAGATGGAAATCAGTTAAAAATGGTTCAACGACTTCTCTTAAATCCAATTTAGCCTTTAATTCAGACGTAAACCAGTTCCATAAACATATATAATCGTCACCACCTCCACTTATAAGGAGCTCAGGCTTATCATTGACTTGGATCATCGACGAGATGAATTCATCATGCCCAAATAACCAGTGTTTGATGATATACGTTTCTGGATACTGGGATACTTTGATATGTTCATCTCTGTCACTGGTTAATATATACTGATGGCCTTCAAACAGAGTTATTAAAACATCAGTTAGCATAGATACATGGCCCAAAATAGGTTTCAATTCCTTTTCACTCACTGCGTTTGAATCTATAGGTATCTTATAGACATCTCCAAACTTGTCTCCTATAACTACGGTAGACACATCGTCAGCAACCGATATGGAGCATGGTCGTTTAAGGAAACATTGACGTTTAATAAGTTCTAAACAATTTTCTTTATCAAAGTTTAACTTGAATATAATTATCAGCTTATCGGAGTCAGTAATACCTATAAGGAACTTGTTATCGCTGGTTAATTCCAAGCTGCGGATATAATTATATATGGTAGGAGCTCCTGGACCTGGAACAGGGACTTTTGGGATTTTCTGTTTAGTATTTGATTCACTTCTTTTAGATTCTTGTTCTACAGCAGCATCTTTGAATTTCTTCTCTACATAATCTTGATTATTCACTGGATCTTTCCATGAGCCTACAAGTTTACCACTATCGATTTCGAATGCTTGAAGGTGATTCTTTACGCTCAAAAACACGTGAGTGTTTGTAGCTACGACGTTTTGGAATGGATGCTTCATGCGATGAGATAATTTCGCGGTAAGAATTAACACAAGAATCAACAACTTGATGTTGGTTGACTGAATTATTAAGCAATTATTGGTGGGAAGAAAGAGTACGATGTCCACAAAGAAGATATTGTGATCTATGTGATAATGTTAGTGACTTTACTGCTGAGCTAAATGGCTTGATGAAGCAACAGTGCCGACACTAATTAACTGGCAAATGGTTAATTATAGAATCAAAGGAATGTAAAGACAGTAACTATAGTTTGGCCAAGGAATCATTCAATTGAGTAAACAATGTTCTAAGAATAACTTCATCTATTGAAAAGGTACAATAAAAATAGAACAATCAAGGGTCTAGACAAACAGCCTAGACAACGAGCCTAGACAAGCAGTCTAGACAAAGAGAATCTGGGCATTCATCAGATCATTCAACAAGTGGTCTTTGATTGTTGATATATAATTCCAGTTACTATTAATATAACTCTGTGGGGTAAGATCACCGATTTTAAAAACGTCTCGAACGATTCTTCAGGTACCAAGAGGCTTAGGTTTAGCCATGCTTGGCTGCAATTCCTAAATAACTCCTTAAACCTTTGTGATGAGGTAATAATTCCGTGACTCCGGACCATCCAAGAATAGGTTATTAACAGGTTAGACTGACGCCAAGAAACCATTCCTCGTTTTAATTTCAGCTAAGAAATAGTTCTTGTCATGATCCAAATTCAGGAGGCTAGGTTATTGTTTTGAATTTTAACGGCTTGGTATTGGATGTGGCTTTTTTGTATTTCCGAATCTTTTACGGAAAAGTATAAAGTGCTTGGATTTTCCTGTTAGAAGTTATAGTATGAAGATCAAATATTTTTATTTAGCAGCAATTGCCAGTGCTTATGTGCACGCATCACTTGAAGAGTCAAACGATGATAAGGAAAAGCGTTTAGTTGATTCAGGTAAAGCTAAGAATACTGGTGAAGGTGTTGAAGTTTTTGCAAGAGGAATTGCAGTCAAGAAAAATGGTGATTTTGAAGGCAAGTTAGTTAAAAGAGATGATGACAGTGATAGCGACGATGATAAGGATGACAAAGGCAATGGTAAAGATGATGACAGTGACAGTGATGACGACAAAGATGACAAAGATGACAAGGATGATGACACTGATTCAGATGATGATACTGACGATGAAGACTCTAGCGATAAAGATGATACTGACGACGATGATTCCGACGACAATTCTGACGATGAAGGTTCTTCAAAGGCTAGAAAGAGAGATCACGATATTGATCATGATGATGACGAGCACGACGACCATGACGATCATGACCATGACGGCGATGATGATGATGACGATGACGATCACGATGATGACGATTCTCCTTCTGGAGCCAATACTTCGAATGACAATGATGATGCTGATGATACTGATGATGAAGACAATTCAACTTCTATTGCCTCCACAATTGCCTCTAATGTATCCAGTACTTCCAATGTCTCCAATATATCGAGTAATTCTACCAGCGCCGACGACACTGATGATGAAGATAATTCTACATCCAGCGGACCCAATGAGAGTGATGACATCACTGATGATGAAGATAACTCATCAAACGTCTCCAATAACAATGATGAGGTCGATGAAAACAACGATGATACCGACAGTGATGATGAAAATTCAACTGGTAACTATGCTGGTGTAACTGTTCCAAGTGTTATTCTCAG
>JAJMHK010000026.1:0-17529 GCA_030566005.1 Yamadazyma tammaniensis
TTAATTCGTCTTTTTGTTCAGGTCTAGGACTAATCACATCCGTCGAAGCAATAAAAGCTAAAATTTCGCTATTGCAAGTTTCGAGAAATTTGTTGTGGCAGACCATCATATCCATGAGGTACGCCCACTTGTCTTCAACAAAGGCTCTTTGTTGCTTCAAAACTTCTCTCAAGGAGTTTTGCCCTTCGTGCTTGCCTTTTGTCAACAATAGTGAGTCTTGAATTTCTTTATGAAATCTGTTC
This sequence comes from Yamadazyma tammaniensis, assembly GCA_030566005.1. NCBI lineage: Eukaryota > Fungi > Ascomycota > Pichiomycetes > Serinales > Debaryomycetaceae > Yamadazyma > Yamadazyma tammaniensis. Next base: position 243 of record JAJMHK010000026.1, read on the forward strand.
AAATTACCCTTTGATTCTGTAGGAGACGTATTCCCGAGAAGATCCAAATTCAAGGGTTCGTACATAAGAATAGGATACCATATTGATGTGACACTTAATGGTTTGCCAGTTCCATCTAATTCAGTGTTTTTGAGCTTCTGCCAAATCTGTAGTATATTATCACAATTTAGAAGAATTTTTTCTGCCTGAGGGAATGTTGCTGCCTTAGTATTTAAGTATTCATCCACTTTTTCACGTTCTGCTTCGGAGGGTTCTTTATACTCCCACATTGTACTCATTTCAAATTTAGATTCTATTCTCAGCATTTCAACCGTAAGGCAAGTATAAGGATGGTGTGTGCAGTCTTTTGTTCTGTATATAAGTAGTCACCTTGATTACACTGTCAAGGGTAATAATCAACGCTTATGATAAAGATACAGCAAACTTGCAAAGCCAAATTGTACACTTTGATCAACTCAAGTAAATAATATTCCAGTTAATCTGTTGGTAAATAAAATAAGTGGATTTTAGCCTCATATTTATAGAAAATTTGTGGAGCTGATACCTCTCAAGGCGGAGCGATATATTTTAAACGGGTACCAATTACTGCATGCTTTATGTCAATAATACTGTCTTTTTATAGGACAATTGGAAGAAATAAGAAAATCTCACAGATTTTAAAACAAACCTCACAGACTTTGAAACAAATCTCACAAATCTGAAACAAACCTCGCAGACTTTGAAACAAACTTACAGACTTTGAAACAAATTTGAGAACCGTAGCAAAATAATGTGGTAAAATCCCTGCTAAACCAAAAGATATTGTGGTAAACACAGCTCTAAATGTTCTAGTTGAAGATAACGTATATCAAATAAACACATGAATTCAACTATAAAAAAGGTTAATAAACAAACTAACCACATAAAGGGGTTCCTAAACATAAGTAGACAGTTGATGTTTTATTAAACTGTGCTTCAAGTTTTAGTACTATTGACCTTCCAAGCCATCTTGCAATCATGAAAGTCCTTGGTCGTTTAGTGTCAGTAGGAGCACCGGCAGCTACTGAAAAAGTTGACATCCAAGCATTTTCTCTTGTTTTCAGTGGTGCTTCCTTAACTAGATCTTTGATTGGCAGTAAGAAAGAAGCTTTAATTATGTTGAAATTAGCTGCTGAAAGGAAAATTTATCCAGAAATTGAAAAGTTTCCAATAAACAAGGAGAATGTTAAACAAGTCTTGGAAAGAGTCGAACGTTCTGATGTGAGATACAGATTCGTTTTAACTGACTTTGATAAATATTTTAAATAGTTTTGTTAATTTAAAATAATTTAAGAGTATAAAATTGTATACGTTTTGATAATTTTGTAATTATAGACAAAATAAACTCATGAAGTTAAATGTAACTCTTACAGGATAAATTAATTGTCTTGCTTTGTGAGCCGCACAAGCAATTAAAAGCCTTATAAAGTAATATTAGCCATTAATAGCCAATAACAGCCATTAACATTAACTCGTATTAGCCATAATAGCCATTAAAGTATAGATTTGCTTTGTAAGCCGCATGAAGCAAATCCGTCAATTACTAATAAGGTTAATTGCCCGCACATTGCTGCGAATATATAAACCCAAGAAAGGCTGAACTCTTCCACTAAAATGGCCTTAAAAGTTTTCTTAACTGGTGCCACTGGTTATATTGGAGGTGAAGTTTTAAACAAATTAGTCAATTCTTCTTTAGATTTTGAAGTAACTGTTTCTGTTAGATCAAAAGCAAAAGGTGATGACTTAATTGCTAAAGCTGGAAATAAAGTTAAACCTATTATCACTGATTTAGATCATTTGGATGATTTAATTGAACAAGTTGAACGAAATGATATTATTATTAATACTGCAAATGTTGATCATGTGCCTTCAGCAGAAGCCATTTCTAAAACTTTAATTGCTCTGAAGACACCTAAAATATTAATCCATACTTCAGGTACTTCCGTATTAGGTGATGGATTAAGTGAAAAGAAACCAATTCCAAAGGTTTATTATGATGATTTATCAATTGATGATATTAATAGTATTCCTGACGATAAGCCCCATCGTCCTGTTGATAAATTAATCTTAGGCGTTGAAGATAAGAATCCATTAATTAAAAGTGCTATAGTTTGTCCTTCAAATATCTTTGGAATTAGTGATGGTTACGGCAGAATAATTTCTCAACAGATTCCTAATATGATAGTCTTGGCTATCAAGAATAAACAGACTCCTATTACATATAATGGTGATTATATTTGGAATCATATTCATATTAAAGATTTAGGTGAATTATATTACTTAATTTTAACTGGGTTCTTAGAGGGGAAGAATATCCCTTCTGGAAGTAAAGGTTATTATTTTGGTTCTTATGCTATACCAAATGAAAAGATTGTGGCAGATAAACCTTCAGAAATTGAACATTATTGGTATGATGTAGCTGAGAAAGTCGGTAAATTACTTTATTCTAATAAATTAGTTGATACTCCAGAGGTTCAAAAGGCTGATCCTGATTTTTTGTCTAAGTTAAATGATGATGAACCTTTTACTGCTTATATGTGGGGAACTAATTCTAGAAGTAGAGGTAATAATGGGTACAAAATTGGTTGGAAACCTAAGCATATTAGTGAGAAAGAATTTTATGATTCTTTTGAAGATGATTTAAAGATTATTTTGAAAGATGGGATGCACAAAAGGCCTTTGCCGAGATTAAGCTAAGTTTACGTTAGCACTTTAGTATGTATGACCTAAGTTTGTAAGTATGTTCAATAAAAATGTAATGTAAAAAAAGAAGCCCGACGCGGGACTCGAACCCGCAGCCTTTTGATAACTCTTAAATAAAAGTCAAACGCTCTAGCCGATTGAGCTAGCCAGGCTAATTTGGTTTGAGTTTCTGTATCTTTGTATATGGGAGAAGATGGACTGTACCTTTACAGGGCGACGCCCTAATATGAATGAAGTTGCAACATAAGATAGGTAATAAAGAGCTAATAAAGTAAGTAATAAATAAATAAATTAATAAATAAGTACCATTTCACCGCCTTCGGTAAGGAAATGGTTCCCTTCGACAATGGATGGATATAATACACTAGGTCTCTATAAAATTAAGTAATTCACCTATTATATTCTCCAAAGAAATATAAAATGCACAATAATCATTAATATCAACATAATTATTCTTTAAATCAAATGATATCTTCTCTCTTAATAAAGTTAATTCATTATTATCAACAGGAAACGATAAACATAATTCATGAGTAATTTTAAAATCATTTTCAATTTGAAATCCTTCATTTGATTCAACTAAATTTGAATCACTATCATGATGTTTTAAAGTTTGATTTTCATCAACTTTAAATTCATCATTAAAATTAAATGATAATTTTGATCCTTCAATTAAATGAGCTTGAATTTTTGACATAGTTGATGGAGTTGCAGAATCAATAAAATCTAAATTTATATCAATATTTGGACTCGATTCTGGATTTGGAGTTGATATCAGTTTATCAATCAATGGTTTTGGAGTATTACTTAAACTTGGTGGAGGTGATAAAATTTTTAATTTCTGATCACTCATTTTATTAATTAATTCAACAGATAATAAAGGTTGTGGAACTTTCATTGTTTTAAATAATTCTGTTGTGTTTATATAACCAGTTAATTGATAATTAAAATATTCATACTTATTAAATATTTTGTTCTTTGATGAAGAATTAATTGAAAAATTTGAATCAGTGAATTTATTAATTAAATGTAAAATTTTAAATTTTTTTAAAATAAATTCCCAACTTAAATTTGTTAATGATAACATTCTTTTATATTTTTCATTTTTAAACCATTTACGATTTAATATAAATAATGATTTATTAATAAGCTTGACATAAATTAATAATTCATTAAATGATATAATTTCAAATTTAAATTTGACTATTAATATAATGAAAAGTAATATAATTGAATCAAGTGGAATTGTTCTTTTAACATACCAATTATATTTACCAAATTTCAAGAAATCATTATACTTTAGAAAGTCATTAAGATTATGAAGAATTGATGGGATCAAATTATTATTCATATCATTATAATTGAAATTATGAGACTGATCAAAGGTTAAATTAAGATTTAAGCTTTCAAAATTGATGAAATTTTTAATCAAATTGAACTCAGCTAAATTCTGGAAAGTATTTTCAAATTCATTAAATGAAAGAACTCCATTACTTGGTTTAGTGAGGTTTATGTTATAGCTATTACTAAGTCTTTTTTTATGAACCACTTTACTCTCTAAAATATCATTACTTGAGATGTTTTTAAAGAATTCATCTTCATTTTTCACATTTGAAGTTTTACTTTGGTGTTCATTAAATAGAAATTTCTTATGCAATAACATAATAGCTCTATCAATAAAACTCCAACTATGATTCTTGATGAAATTAATTAAATTACTTTCATTAACAGTTTTTGGTGGATTTTTTTTATGATAAATATCCATTTTATTAATTGAAATATGAATATACTCAAAATAATCAACAATCATTTTATTAATTTCATTCATTTTTTCAATTGTAATATTTTTAGAATTATCATTATGTAATTGTTGAACAAGTTCATTTAATATTCTATCGTATCTGAATTTAATATTCAATGATAATATAGATGTATTTAATTCATACCTAACAATTTCATTATCCTTGAAAACCGGTTCCTCATCATTCGGACATAAAACATTGAAATCTTCAAATCTACAAACTGGTGGTAAACAAAAATTATGACTTGTTAAACAATCAAGTCCAAAAATTGTCCACCAAAGTAATCTTCTGAACTTAATTATATCATAATTCTTTATTTTCAATGAAATTACTGGATCTTTATTCATTTGTAAGAATTTTGCATACCGTATAATTTGAGACATTTCCATTGTTGAAGGATTCGGTGAAGTTGATTGGATAATTACATTCCCAAGTAATAATGGGATCGTCTTTAATCCATGAGGATAATTATAATATTGACATATCTTATTAAAACCTTTTAGATATTTATCAATATCTTGATTTAATAATAGATTATCATATTCTTCAAATTCACTTATAGTTGAAGCATATAAAATTGGGAAATAAAGTACATAAAATTGTAAGATATTAAAGTCAGTCATTGAATTATTTGATTCTTTATCAAATGGATTACAATCTTGCCAATATTTATCATGTTCCAGAATAAAATCATTAATATTAGTTATAATTGGTAATAATATATGAACGGATTTCGTATACCTTTCAACTAATTCATATGATCTTTTTTGTGAATTAGGTAAATGACTTTCAAGATCTTCTAGTAAGTTTTCATTATCGTAGTAAGTATTAGTCCCATTAAGGAAATTTTTAGTATGAGCTAAATTATTATTCAATTCAAAAGTTGCAGTTGAAGATGAATTTTCCATTTGTAACCCGTTAGACTTTCTTGCCGTATCTGAAGAATCGTCATCATCATCAACTTGTAAAGGATCCTGTTCTTGTTGGTTTTTATTGTTCAATCTCTCTTGTTGAGCTTCTAAAAAACTTTGTACATTCGTTTGGGGATAAATATGTGAAGGATTCTTTGCAAATAATGAACTAATATTTGTCCCACTACTATTTTTATTATTCAACTTGAAATTAGAAAGACTGCCATTGTTTTGAGCCTGTTTCTGAGTTAGACTGTTTAAATTGGTTAAATTAAGAATTGAAGGATTATTTGTTGAAACATCAGCTGATGGTTTCCCATTTTGATTTGAATCTGAATTAGTCTGTTTAGGAACATTTTGAGAAGCTCTTTGCTCTGGTTGGTTTGGTGGCTGATTTGAATAATTAGCAAATGTAAATGAGCTTAATCCAAATGAAAATTGATCTTCTTTGGGTTCAATACTATCCGTTAATGGCAATTTAGCATCACTAGGGTTGAAAAAAAGTGAAGCGTTAGCATTAACTGGAGTTTGTAACAAAGATTTTGGTAAATTAGGGAAATTTGAACTTAATGATTCAGGTCTTGAATCTTCTTCATTATCTGAAAAGGTTTGATTAGGAATTTCATGTCCAACACTTGGACTTAAACTTTTCCCAAAACTTGAATTATCATTTGATGATAATTCTTCTTGTGAACTTTTTTTAGTCTTCCCTCCTTTACTAATTCTATCATTAATAAAATATTGACAGTCAAATCCAAGTTTCTCACAATTATTACATGTTGGTAAAGCTCTTGAACATTTAATCTTCTTTGAATGACAATAAACACAACTTAGTATTTTCCTTTGTCTTGCTTTTTGAACTTTCATAACTTTCCCATCAGCTAAAACTCTAACATCATGAGTTTTCTTATCTTCTTTAGCCATATTAATCGCAGAATCTTATTCAGATTAGATGTTGACTAATAAATTCTAATACACCACTATTTTTCAACTTAATGGGGGATAAGAATCACTGTAAGACCCAGGACAATTTAGACAAGAAATTATATACTATGAATAATAAAAGGAGATTTTCGCTGCTCCCAATCGCCGACATTCTTTTCTCCGAGAATATGGGGAAATCACGGAGTATAAATTAGACTTCTATTAGATTAAGCAGAAGCCACCTATACTTGTTCTGTTAGATGCTGATAGTAAATAGAGAATCAAATATCAGTTTCATGTGAGAGAAAAAGCCTTGTACTCTAAACTAGGGCAAAGGGTCTTAGAACTAAGGTTTTAGATCGAATCAAGAACTGTTGAATAGTTCTTGTTGAAGACTTCTCTGGGTCCTCTTAGCAAATCAGAAGATTAGAAGTACTGGTAAAGAAGATTTGGTTTAGATCGGTGCTTCTATTGCTGTTCTTAACGCCGAGAAACAAAGTTCACCGATTTTTCAATAAATAATAAACAGTATCACCCTGATAAGTAGCTTATACGATACCTATGAACATGCTGTACAAAATGGCGTGAATCTGTATGAACGACTTTGATTGAAAATTTTGAATATTTCATGTCCCTCTAACTTTCTCTGAAACTCCCCTCCTACTTCCAAAATAAGCTATATATACATAATAATTCCCTACTATTACTCTACACCTATTATATCTACCAAAATTTGACACATATGTGTGTTCTATCTCACCATTGACACTGAAACTTTGTCTAATAAATCTGGTGAGATAAACGCTCGTTGATCTCAACGAAATTTTCACTCACTTCCACGTAAACACTATTTCAACGAAATAAAATAAGAACCAACAGAGTCAACGAAAACGTTTAAATATGGATTTTGAAGAAGCTGAAGATCTTAATGGGGTCAGGTTCAGTTGGAACACATTTCCTTCAACAAAATTAGAAGCAAATAAGATTGTTATTCCTATTGGATGTTTATATACACCATTAAAGAAAAGAACTAATTATGATTTACCAATAGCTCAATATGACCCTATTGCTTGTATGAATCAAAGTTGTAGAAGTATTTTGAATCCTTATTGTTCAATTGATCCAAGTGGTTCATGGTCTTGTCCATTATGTGGGTCAAGAAATCCTTTACCAGCACATTATCAAGGTATTACACAAGATAATTTACCAATTGAATTAAATGCTGAAAGTTCAACTATTGAATATATTACCTCAAGATCTATGCCAAATCCTCCAATCTTTTTATTATTGATTGATTTATGTCAAGATGAAGAAAATTTAAAAGCTTTAAAAGATTCATTAATTGTTGCTCTTAATTTATTACCTCCAAATGCTTTAATTGGTTTAATTACTTATGGTACAATGGTTCAAGTTCATGATTTAGGTAGTGAATCAATTAATAAGTCTTATATTTTTAGAGGTGATAAAACTTATAATGAAAAACAAATTATTGAAATGTTAAACAAACCAGTTTTAACAAATTTAAATCAACAACAGCAATTTCAACAACAACCATTTTTAAATAATTCTTTGACAAGATTCTTTTTACCTTTAGAAGAAATTGAATTTCAATTAACTTCAATTTTAGAAAATTTAACAAAAGATCCTTGGTCAGTTGCTAATGGTGATAGACCTTTAAGATGTACTGGTTCATCATTAAATATTGCTGCTAATTTATTAGGTTCAACATTCCCAAATTCTGGTGGTAGAATTATGTTATTTGCTTCAGGTCCTTGTACTTTAGAACCTGGTATTATTGTTGGTAATAAATTAAAAGAACCAATTAGATCTCATTCTGATATTGATAAAGATAATGCAAAACATTTTAAAAAGGCAACTAAATTTTATAAATCAATTACTGATAAAGTTGTTAAAAATGGTCATATAGTTGATATTTTCGTTGGTTGCTTAGATCAAATTGGGGTATTAGAAATGAAAGAATTAGCTAATTTAACTGGTGGTACTTTATTATTAAGTGATGCTTTTACTACTTCAATTTTTAAACAATCATTTTTAAGATTATTTAATAAAGATGAAGATGGTTATTTATCAATGGGTTTTAATGGTACTCTTGATATTAAAACTTCAAAAGAATTAAAAGTTAGTGGAATAATTGGTCATGCATCATCATTAAATGTTAAATCACCAAATGTTTCAGAAACAGAAGTTGGTGTTGGTGGTTCATCACTGTATAAATTAGCAGCTTTATCACCTCAACACACTTATGCTATATTTTTTGATATTGCAAGTAATCAATCATTACCACCAAATTCACAAAGTTTTATTCAATTTATAACACAATATCAACATAGTTCAGGTACTTATAGATTGAGAGTTACTACAGTATCTAATTTATTAACAAGTGATGAAAGAGTTTTAACTCAATCATTTGATCAAGAAGCTGCTGCAGTAATAATGTCAAGAGTTACATTATTTAAATCTGAACAAGATGATGGAGCTGATGTTTTAAGATGGGTTGATAGAATGTTAATTAGGTTATGTCAAAAATTTGCTGATTACAGGAAAGATAGTGATGAATCATTTAGATTAAGTCCGCAATTTTCTTTATATCCACAATTTATTTACTATTTAAGAAGATCACAATTTTTACAAGTTTTTAATAATTCCCCAGATGAAACTGCCTTTTATAGACATGTTTTATTAAATGAAGATACCAATAATTCATTAATTATGATTCAACCAACATTAACTTCATTCCAATTAGATCATGAACCAGAAGCTGTTTTATTAGATTCAGTTTCAATTAAAGAAGACGCAATTTTATTATTAGATACATTTTTCCATATTTTAATTTTCCATGGTAAAACCATTAGTGAATGGAGGAAAGCTGGTTATCAAGAACAACCTGATTATATTAATTTTAAACAATTATTAGATGAACCAAAACAAGAAGCTGCTGAATTATTAGTTGATAGATTCCCATTACCAAGATTTGTTGATACTGAAGAAGGTGGTTCACAAGCAAGATTTTTATATTCGAAGTTGAATCCTTCAACAACTTATAATAATCAAGATTTAATTAGTAATGGTGCTGTTGTTTTAACTGATGATGTTTCATTACAAGTTTTCATGGGTCATTTACAAAAATTAGTAGTTTCAGGATCTTCGTAAGTCTATTTAAATAATATTAGTATGGACATAACCTAGATATAAAGTTTAAGTAATTGTTTTGTTTCTTTAATTCCTCAATATAATGAATTAGCGTCTTATGTAGAACCTTTTCATGATACTAAATAGTTTCGCGATTTGTAAATTCTTTAACCATGATAGCTGAAGAGTTATCAAGAGGTGTGTATTCTTACTAATAAGGGAAGAAAAGGATTGGGACTAACTATTAGATGAAATTGCTTTGTATGATAGACAGATTAGATTATGGGGAATGGGGACTCAACTACGATTAAGATCTGCTAAAGTATTGATAATCAATTTAGGATCTGTTGGGATGGAAGTTGTAAAGAATTTAGTATTAGGTGGATTAAATTCTATTGATATACTTGACAATTCATTAATTAAAGAGGAGGATTTTGCAGCTCAATTTTTCATTCCAAATAATGATGAATTAATAGGGCAATTAAAATTACCCAATGTAATAGAATCTATTAAAGAATTAAATAATCGAGTTGACATTAATATTAATACATCTGATTTCAATAAATTAATTAATGAAGATTCAAGTTTTTTCGAAAATTTTGACCTTATACTAGCTACAGAGTTAACTAAACCAGAAATTTTCAAAATCAATCAAGTCACCAGAAAGTTTAAAATCCCTTTGTATGTGGCTGGATTACATGGAATGTTTGGATTTATAATCACTGATTTAATTGATCATGTTAGTGTGACTGAAAAGGATAAGGGAAATCAACCTAGAGTAGTTGGAACCAAGTTAAATGTACATAAAACAATTACTAACGTTGAATTTGATGAGAAATTAGAGAAGGAAATTATAACTGTCAAAGACACTTATTCGCCTATTGAAACTATTTTAACTTCAAATTTATTACCTCAACAATTAAATAAAAGACAAATGAGAAGATTTTCACCTGCGTTGCCTTTGATATTCAGTTTATTTGAATTTGAAAGAACGTTAGAAATAAATGTTGATGATTTGAAACAACAACTGGAAAACATATGTTCAAAGTTAGGACTTTCACCAACTATTATATCTGAAGAATACTTAAACTACTTTAAAGAACAAGCATTCACTGAATTTGCGCCTACAAGTGCTATTCTAGGAGGAGCTTTAGCTCAAGATGTTATACAATTTTTAAGTAAGAAAGAAAGCCCAATTAATAATGTATTAATTCTTGATGGTATAAAATCTGAAATACCTATATTTAGTTTGTAATATACATCTATTTAGGAGTTATACCTCTTCCTTTACGTTTCTTTAAATGTGAAGAATCTCTTAAAAATCTTAATCCTTTACTTAATTTATGTTTTAATTGAGTATTAATATCCTTCTCATAGTTAAGATTCTTAATAAGCTCCATTCTTTGGGTTTTAAATTTCTTAATTTCTTCTTGATCATTCAATTTGAAATTCTCGTATCTCTTCTTTAAATTATTATTCAAATCTTTTAATTGTTTAATAGAATGTTTGGACTCTCTTATAGAATTTCTTGAACTTTCTAATTCATTTCTCATATAACTTCTTTCACTTTGTTTAGATTGAATTTTAACTATATTCTCTTTAACTGATTTTTGTAATTCCCAAATCTGTAATTGATTCTTGATGACCTGATTATACTTTGAATCAGTTGATTGTTTAGTGTCGCTATCAACTTCCATCTTATCGTGATTAAAGTTTTTAATTTGATCTTCAAGAGCTTCAATCTCTTTCTTAACAGTTTCGATTTCTTCTAATTTCTTTTCATATTTCTTATTGCCCAATTCAATTCTAGAATCAGAATGATTCACATCATCTATAATGCTCGATAAAGTTTTGTTTAATTCATGTTCTCTTCTACCTATTCTTTGTTGAACTTCTTCCATATTAAAAGATTCATAACCAGATATTTCTTGCTTAACTAATTCATAATCCAAATAAATGTTATTAATTTCCATCATTAATTTATGTGTTAAATAATTTGGATGTGAAGCTGATTTAACATTATGATTAAAAATCCCAATTAATTTATCAAAATTATTAGTTAATGGATTGGTAATATAATTCAGTTGTAAACGATTCATTTCATAATAACTTTTAGTTGTACTGGGTTTTTTATCATCTTTTGAATTACCATTTTGTTCTGATGAATCGTATGGAGTATAATGATAATTTACTTCAGTTAAAAGAGATTTCTCAACATCAATAGCTGAAAATTTTGGAATATGTGGTAATTCAGGTAATGGCCATATTGGATAAGTTGAATTAGTTATTATCTTACCTGAAAATAATTGATCAAAGAAAGTAGCTAAATAATTTAATCCTTGATTATAAATTGGGAAAATATCTGGAGGTAGTATACCAATTTGATCTCGAAGACAAACAATTGATGATACTAAATTATATAAATAATCAGATTGCTGTTCTTGACCTTCATAGAATAATTTACAATGTTCTATGTTTAATAAAGGAATTAATTTTATTAAACATGCTTTTTTATCTCTATTTTGAAGTCTTACTTTATTGATATAATAATTACTAACTTGCTCATCAAATTTTATTACCAAATCAAATTTAACGGAATTAAGTTCATCTTTTGAACTGACACCTCCATTTTCAGGCACAAGATGAATAGTTACATTTGAATTAGCAGTTTCTTGCTTTTTATGGTCTCTTCGAAGATAATTCCCAACATATCTTTTGATCTTTATATTACTAGAAACAGTTCCAATCAATAATGCTTCAATCAAGTCAAATAATTTCAAATTATCTCTCATAACAAGTCCTATGTTCTTTGTTACTTGTGTACCTCTATAACTTCTCGATCCTCCAGTTGGCTGATTACAAGTCTTGGCAATAACGTTGACTAAATCTTTTAATACGTTGAATTTACCACTTGTCTCGGCCAATTTAACTGCCATATCTTTTTGTAATAAATTCTTTGGCATATAATGAGTTATTAACAAATAAGGATGTGAACTAACTAACATACAATTTTCAATACATATTTGGGATGATTTAACTATTAACTCAGTTTTATCGTTTGTCTCACAATACTTTAAAATATCCGAATAATGTAATGAAACAATTTGATCAGTTAATTCTTTTTGAAATTCATAAATTGGGGTTGCAAGATTATATTCTCCACTATCATTCACTTTATCTATTTCAAGTTCAACAATAGGTGGTTCTGGTGTACTATCTAAAATTCGAAATAAGTTCATATTGTTTAGTTCGCTTGTTTTTTGTTAATTCCAATTCGCACCTAAATAAGATTTAACTAAGTTTAAGATATTATCTAAAATTAACTTTTATGTAAAACTAAGCAGTGAAAGAGATTTTTAATCGATAAATATATAATCATTGACTGAACAAATTATAAATGTTAATTTTTGTTTTCATTTTCAATTGATAACTGTGCTTGTATTTTTTTAATCATATAACTTATTAAACTGTTAAGAAACTATCTGAGATATATTTGAAGGGAATTTTTTCAAGTGAAAATTTTTCATTTCTAAAATATGCTCTTTGCTTACAGTAAATAAGCTAAGTAAAATATTTATCAAAGTCAGTCAAGACAAATCTAAATCTAAATCTAAATCTAACGTCCAACTCTTTCTAAAACTTGTTTAACATACTCCTCGTTTAGCAGTACTTTTCAACTTCTGAGTAGATTTTCTTCTCAGAAGCTAATTTCAACATGCTAAAGCCTCCGCTTTTCTTCCATTAAAGAGTTCAGCAAAGCATGGCCCATAAGAAGTGGGGATGTTTGAAAATCAACTCAGTGACTGCAGGTGCCTATACAAAACGGCCAAGAACTGTTGGAAGGCAGTTTTGGAAATTAGCCAGTGAAACTTGAAGCATATTTCAATAAGATATCGAGTTGTCTGCTATACTTTGAAGTTCGATCTTCTTCTCCAGTGGTAACGTATTTAACCAAACTGGAAGGCATCTTCTTCATTAGCTGAAGACTAGAAAAGGTCACCACACCACTTTAGCTCCCAATTCTTTAGCTGACTTAATGGCTAAATGAACTAATCATCCAATACGAATTCTTGCAGTGGTATTTCCTTAAGCATCATCATTTAAACTATACCAAAGAGAAAAGACTGTTAACTGATCGTTAATATGCAAATTAACCCCCATTTTGACAGTTGAATTTCAAGTACCAAAATTGACTTGAATGTACTTATTTTGAATAGCAGTGTACTTCTTTTAAATGGCTGTGCTGCCCTTAAAAAATCTTAGTATAGCTAATGTTCTGTGTTACTTATAGACTTCAACTACAATGACTCTACTTCGTACACTTAAAGCAGCCTTAACACTCCTACAAACAGTAGAACTATATCAACATGAATATAATTCTCTTCAATGTTTCACTTATTCTTCAATTACGGAATCCTTCTTAAATGCTGTCAATACCATTTCATTGAGCCGCTTAAATTTTATAATTTAAACCGGATATGCGCTGCATTTACAGTAACTGGCCTACCTTTCATGCAGGATTAATTAATAAAGCAGCAAATAGTATAGTATTACTAGTCACCATGGTTTGTTACTAACCATGACTAATCTTATTCATTAACAAGCTATTAACTCCGTACCTATCAATCAAACGTTACAAATTATTAAGTCACCATAAACTTACTGACTGCTATTACCTATTAGCAGCCAACAGTAACGGATATTAGCTATTACGTACTAAGAATTAGTAAGGGGAATGTTAGAAATTGTATAGTAGAGATCCGGCAATTCTAAACAATTTATCTATTCACAGTAAATACCTAATTAAAATATTTATCAAAATCAGTCAAGACAAATCTAAATCTAACGTCAGAATGTTCAACTCTTTCTAAAACTTGTTTAACATTCTTTTCATTGATTGGTAATTTTTCAACTTCTGGATAAATTTTCTTTTCAGCAGCTAATTTCAACATAAGTAAAGCTTCTTTCTTACTTCCAATTAAGGAACCAGTAAGAGAAGCTCCACTGAAGACAAGAGGGAATGCTTGGAAGTCAACTTTTTCACTAGCAGCAGGAGCTCCTACAGATACTAATTTACCAAGGACTTTCATAGTGGCAAGGTAACTTGGAAGATCAATGGCAGTAAAACTTGAAGCACAGTTTAATAAGACGTCAAATTGTCTATTGTATTTAGAAACCCATTCATTATCTTCACCAGTAGCAACATACTCATCAGCACCGAAATTGAGAGCATCCTGTTTCTTTGAAGATGTTCTTGAAAAGGCAACCACCTTGGCTCCCAAAGCCTTAGCAAATTTAATAGCTAAATGACCTAAACCTCCAATTCCAATAATCCCAACAGTTTTTCCCTTACCATTTTCACCTAAGCTTCTGTATATTGGGGAAAAGACGGTTAACCCAGCACACATCAAAGGACCTGCTAATTCTTTTGGCAAGGCATCCGGAATAGGAAATGTATGAGACTCCGAAGCAATAATATGTGAAGCATATCCACCTTTAGTTACATAATTATCAGCTTTATAATCGACAGAGTTATAAGTTTGAACACCTCTAGCGCAGTATTGTTCATTATCACTCTTACATAAGTCACATTCACCACAAGAACGAACTGCAGCACCAACACCTACAATATCACCTTCCTTAATAGAAGTAACTCCTTCGCCTACTTTAAGAACCTTTCCAACAACTTCGTGTCCTACTACGGCAAATTTATCATTAAAAGGTCCCCAATTACCAGAGATGGTATGGTAATCACTTCCACAAACACCACAATATTGAATTTGAATTAAAACATCGTCGGATAAAAATTTCTTTGGTTTATATTTGATTAACTCTGGTTTCAGCCAATTCTCTGGAGCAGTTGCTCCAATTCCTTGAAAGTATTCTGGTACACTCATTTTTATTTATCTTAATTTTTAATTTGTAATTTTTACAATTACAAGAGATTCTAGAAATATTTATAGAAAAGATATATCAGCTTCTTGGTTTAGAACACGGAACAATATATTAAGCATGGATGTATCCAGCCGCTTTATTTCCGGTGGCGTTAAGTCGGGCCCATTATTTCCCGCCCCGTTTCGTCACCATACCATATATTTGCTATATTTAATTAGTAATATTTAGGCGAGGTACGTAAAAATTGAAGGACAATTTCTGAATTAGAAGAAAAAGCGAGGGAACACTTCCGGCGTTTACTACTTTGATAATAGCCGTCGGTGATTGCCTAAATAGTTTCGGTAAATTAACCTGTCCAATATACTCTATCTTATACAAAATTAACGGAAGGAAATAATTAAATAGCAAACTTAGTATTCCGAACTTGAAATTGAAATACAGGTGAGTCACTTTCAACTCTTAATTTGACTCTGATGATGATGATCGCAAAATTTTGGTTAATCAGAATCCTCTAAAACAGTGAATTTTAACCTTCCAAGCTCTTTTTGTACACTTGTAAATTAATAAACATTTCGTAATGAAGTTAAGGAATTTCGACTCAAAAATCACTTGTTTATTTTAAATTAACTACACTATTTAAAATATTTATCAAAGTCAATTAAAACGAATCTGTATCTCACATCAGAACGTTCGACCCTTTCCAAGACCTGTTTAACATTCTCCTTGTTTATTGGTAACTTTTCAATTTCTGGATAAATTTTCTTCTCAGCCGCTAGTTTCAACATAAGTAAAGCTTCTTTCTTACTTCCAATTAAAGAACCAGTAATAGAAGCACTACTAAAGACAAGAGGAAGAGCTTTGAAGCCGACATTTTCACTAGCAGCAGGTACTCCAACAGACACTAAACGACCTTGAACTTTCGTGGTTGAAAGAAAACTTGGAAGATGAATAGCAGTGAAACTTGAAGCGTAGAACAATAAGACATCAATTTTCTACTATATTTAGAAACCCCTTCATTATCTTCTCCAAGTTTCGACTTTATGTGGTTAGTTTGTTTATTAACCTAAGCCTTTTTTATAGTTGAATTCATGTGTTGATTTGATATACGTTATCTTCAAGTAGAACATTTAGAGCTGTGTTTACCACAATATCTTTTGGTTTAGCGGGGATTTTACCACATTATTTTGCTACGGTTCTCAAATTTGTTTCAAAGCCTGCGAGGTTTGTTTCAAATTTGTGTGATTTGTTTCAAAATCTGTGAGGTTTGTTTCAGATTTGTGAGATTATCTAATTTCTTCCAATTGTACACACCATCCTTATACTTGCCTATGGTTGAAATGCTGAGAACAGCATCTACATTTGAAATGTGTACAATGTGGGAGTATAAAGAACCCTCTGAAGCAGAACGTGAAAAGGTGGATGAATACTTAAATACTAAGGCAGCAACATTCCCTGAGGCAGAAGAAATTCTTTTAAATTGTGATAATATACTGCAGATTTGGCAGAAGCTCACAAACACTGAATTAGATGGAACTGGCAAACCATTAAGTGTCACATCAATATGGTATCCTATTCTTATGTACGAACCCTTGAATTTGGATCTTCTTGGGAATACGTCTCCTACAGAATCAAAAGGTAATTTGAACAGGTTTCATACAGAAATTCAAGACTCACTATTGTTGACAAAAGGCAAGCACGAAGGAAAAAATTCCTTGAGAGAAGTTTTGAAACAACAAAGAGCCTTTGTTGAAGACAAGTGGACGTACCTCTTGGATATGATGGTCTGCCACAGGAAATTTCTCGAAGCTTGCAATCACGGAATTTTAGCTTTTATTGCTTCGACGGATGTGATTAGTCCTAGACCTGAACAAAAAGACGAATTAA
>JAJMHK010000027.1:0-13950 GCA_030566005.1 Yamadazyma tammaniensis
TCGGTACACCAACACAGATTCACTTCGGTACACCAACACAGATTCACTTCGGTACACCAACACAGGTATCCCAACAATTAGAACTTCAGATGGTCCAACTGGTTTAAGAGGAACAAAATGGTTTAATAGTTATCCTTCGACTTGTTTCCCTTGCGGAACATCATTAGCCGCAACTTTCAATAAAGAGTTATTGTTTGAAACTGGTAAATTAATGGCAGAAGAAGCCAGAATTAAAGGTGTTCATGTAATTTTAGGTCCTACATGTAATATGCAGAGATCTCCTTTAGGCGGTAGAGGTTTTGAAAGTTTTAGTGAGGATCCTGTTCTTTCCGGTTTCTCGGCAAGTTCTATTATTAACGGAATCCAAGATGATAATGTTATTGCCACTATAAAGCATTTCGTTTGTAATGATCAAGAAGATGAAAGAAAAGGTTATAATGCAATTGCAACTGATAGAGCCTTAAGAGAAATTTATTTAAAACCATTCCAAATTGCTCTTAAACATTCAAATCCTTCCGCCCTTATGTCATCTTATAATAAAGTAAATGGCGAACATGTGTCTGGTTCCAAAAAATTTTTAACTGATATTTTAAGAGAAGAATGGAAATATGATGGAACTGTTATGAGTGATTGGTTTGGTACTTATTCTGTTTCTAATTCAATCAATAATGGTTTAGATATTGAAATGCCAGGTCCAGCAGTTTTTAGAACTGTTCCTTTAGTATCTCATCAAATTGGTTGTAGAGAAGTAAATATCGATGTTTTAGATGAAAGAGTAAGAAACACTTTAAAACTTATTAAAAAAACTTTTAAATCAAAAATCCCTTATGATGCGCCAGAGTCATGGAATAAATCACAAGAATCTAAAGATTTAATTCGTAAAGTGGGTGCTGATTCTATTGTATTATTGAAAAATGAAAAACCTGGATTATTACCTTTAAAGAAAGATGAAAAAATTGCTATCGTAGGACCTTTGGCTAAATATGCTAGTGTTTCTGGTGGTGGATCTGCTGCTCTTAATGCTTCTTATAAAACAACTTCATATGGAAGTTTGAAAGAGAAGTTGGGCTATGAACCAGCTTATGCCCTCGGTTCAACAGTCTATAAGAACTTAGAACCTTTAGGTCATCAATTAAGATTAGAAAATGGTGATGCAGGTTTCACTGCTAAATTTTTCACTAAAGGTGTCAATGATGCTGATAGAGAACAATTTGATGAATACAACTTAACCGATTCAGAAATTATCTTGTATGATTATGAACATCCAACTTTAAATGGTAATCCTTTATATTACGTTGATTTTGAAGGTCTTTTCACTCCTGAAGAAGACGGAATCTATGATTTTGGTCTTTTATGTTTAGGAACTGCTAAATTATTTGTTGATGGTCAATTAGTTGTTAATAATACTGTGAACCAACAATTAGGTGGTTCATTCTTTGGTAATGGTACAATTGAAGAAAGAGGAGAAATTAAATTATCTAAATCTAAAACATACAAGATCAGAATTGAATTCGGTTCAGCTCCAACTAATACAATTAAAAATCCAAAGAAATCAACTTTTGGTAATGGTGGAGGTATAATATTTGGAGGTCAATTAAGAAGAGATCCTTTGGCTGAGATTGCAAAAGCTGTTGAAGTAGCTAAGGCTGCAGACAAAGCAGTTTTAGTTGTTGGATTATCTCCTGAATGGGAATCTGAAGGTTTTGACAGAGATCATATGGACTACCCAGCTTATACAAATGAATTGGTTGAAGCCGTTATAAAGGCTCAACCGAATACAATTGTTGTTAATCATTCTGGAACCCCAGTTGCTATGCCATGGGTTGATCATGCAAATGCTATACTTCAAGCTTGGTACTTGGGTAATGAAGCTGGTAATGCTGTTATGGATGTATTATTCGGTGATGTGAATCCATGTGGTAAATTGTCTTTATCTTTCCCAGTTAAATTATCTGATAATCCTTCTTACTTAAACTTTGGTTCTCTGAATGGTGATACATTATACGGTGAAGACATTTACATTGGTTACAGATACTATGAAAAATTAGCTAAACAAGTTACTTTCCCATTCGGTCATGGATTGAGTTACACTAAATTTGACATTAAGTTGAGCTCTGTTCAAGTTGAAGAAAAGGAAGATAACTTGAAAATGAGCATTGAAGTTTCTAACACCGGTGGCTACCATGGAAGTGAAGTAATCCAAGTATACGTACAACCAAAGAATCCATCACTTGAAAGACCAATTAAAGAAATGGCTGCTTTTGAAAAAATCTTTTTGAAAAAGGGAGAATCAAAAGTTATAGAAATCAATACTTCATTGAAGTATGCTGTTTCTTTCTATAATGTCTACAAACAAAAATGGGCAAGAGAACAAGGTGACTACCTGTTGTTAGTTGGTTCAAGTTCAATTGATATTAGACAACAAAAAGACTTTAAGATCGAAAAAAGCTTGTATTGGAGAGGACTTTAACTTAATATACATTCTCTGATTATTTGGAGTTTCTCTTAGTATTTTTTTAAAACATAAAATTCAATACTCTTCAAAGAAAGTACAAATGGAGACCAAAAAAAAAGAGTGACATAAGCAAGGTAAGAAAACCTTAGCGCTTACGTACATATTAAAGCACTGCAAATCATCTGCAAGCTTCTGCTTCTGCCATCGTATATTTACGAGTCCTTTGCTTCCGCCGCATATTATCAAGTGAACCGCGAAATTTCTAATTTCATTCAGCGGAAAAACCGCCTTCTAGGCATTTGCAACCAAGGGCCCATTTCAGTACATAGAGAAACTATTTTGGGACTTTCTCCCCTAATGAAAGGTCACTGAATCTCATTTGAAACTTTCTTAAAGTAAAAATTACCAGTGTACATTAACTTCTCAACTATTTAAATTCATAAAAATTACTTACCAAACATAACGGAACCATTTTTCTTTCTCTTTATCAGTTATATCTAAAACATCCATATCATGATCAATATTGTCTTGAGCATTACCAAACTTCTCATCTCTCTTTTTGTTTTCATAATAACAACCAAAACCATAAATAAGAATCGTAATAAAAGAAGCACTAGTAAATCCTAAGATTGCATGATATCCGGTTGGATATTCAGGTTCTTCACTACTAATAAAAAATTGCGGGGCAATAATATTTGAAACACAGTAAGAAGTAAAATTAATAGCATTAACCACAGTTTTCTTAGTCTGACCAGCAGTGTTGGCTAAATTCAAAGCACTCATACATACATAAGGACCCCAGTAGAAGTAGAAGAAGTAGTATGCTACTAACAAGGAATACTTTTGACGATGGCCATCCAAAGTCATCATTAACAGACAACAGATAATAGGTACCAAACAAATAATTCCTGAAAAAACTGTTCTAAAACGTCTTGGAAGATAAATTTGAGGGAACGCAATGATCCAACTACTTAATGTCATGAATACACCAGTTGGCATACCCAACAAAGTTGTCCTTAAAGGTGAAAACCCAATCCCTGATACAATTTGAGCAGCAAATGTTACCAAAGCTCCATTGGAAACATTATTACAGAGTACAAAAACACACATCACCCAAGTTTTCCAATCTGCCAAAGCTTCAACAACTTGATATCTTTTAAGACTACGATTCAAAACCCCTGTTCTATTCTCGGATGTACGATGTACAGCAATGTATCTTTCTCTTTCATTCAACCATCTACAAGTCATAGGAGAATCAGGAATCATAAATACAGCAATAAAAGTGAAAAATAAAGTTATAGAAGCAAAAACAAGGAATAAAAGTCTCCAATTTTCTAATTTTGAGTCAGCATGACCAACACCAAATGAAAGGATTCCTGTTACTAAAGATGAGAATCCTGAAAACCAAATAGCTGTACGGAAACCTTGTTCACTTTTCTTATACCATTGAGCAGTAATAATGGAATTAGCAGGAAAAAGAACAGTTTCACCCATACCTAACAAAAATCTCATAGCCGCCATTTGTGCAAAATTCTGACCTGCAGCCATTGCCATCAAAACTATATTCCAAAGAATAAATGAAGTTATAAGAGTTTTACCGACGGGTAATTTTTGAAGCAAAAAATTAGCAGGCACTTCACCAACTAAGTACCCAAAATAAAAAATACTTCCTAACCAACTGTACTGAGTACCTCTTAAGTCTAATGCTTCTCTCATTCCATATACAGCAGCGTTGGAAATAAGAATCTTATCAGCAGCAGCTAAAGTGATAAGAATTGTCATAATTGGCATAAGCATCCAATCTATTTTCCTCAAAACAGCTTTGGCTTCTTTATCAGTATAATCTGAATGTTGCGGATGTTCCATCAAATACTTTGCACCTTCATCAAGATTTGAATCCTTAACTGGCTCTAAAGACTTTATTGACACTGTCAAATTCTTGTCCTTCTCAGAGTTTGATTCACTCATATTTCTAAAATATTTAATAAATTGGCTCAATGTAGTTATAAAAACACAAAAAAATCAAAGGATTTAAATGTGTTGAATAAAAGCAATGAAATACATCGATTATTTATAACGGAGTCTATGAACAAAGCTGCATTCGCATAATCTAATGCAACTAAACCTTATCGCCTTTGGTAGCAGCACTAAGTTGACGGAATTTTAAATTTGGAAGGTCTATACGCCGCGACATTTATTGATGGTTTTTTATTAAAATAACTACAAATGGGTTTCAAATTGTCAGAAACAAAACCCCCTAGCTAAGAATTCATTATGCCTAGGTCAGTATTAATTGTTGGTTGTGGTGTCTTTGGATTATCTACTGCTTTAGAACTCGCAGACAAAGGTTATGACGTAACTGCCATTGATGCATATTCTGTCCCTTCTCCTTGGTCAGCTGCTTGTGATTTCAATAAAATAATTAGAACAGAGTATACAGATTTATGTTATACTAAGATGTCTGTTGAGGCATTACAACAATGGAGAAATAATCCTTTATTTAAAAATCATTTCAATGAATGTGGAAGAGTTCTTATTACTCCTGCTAGTGCTAAAGGAAGAAACGACTATGAATTGCAAAGTTTAAATAATTTAAAACAAGTCAAGGGTCAAGGTATGAAGGTTGAGTATTTTAAGACTAGTGAAATATTAGGATCAAGGTTTAAAGAATTGAAATTCAATTCAATTGATAATAATATTCTTATTAAATTTAATCCAGAATGTGGATCAGGCCATGCTGCGAATTCTTTAAAATCTGTTTATGATGAAGCTGTTATGAAAGGAGTTAAATTCGTTTGTGGTACTAAAGGTAATGCTAAAAGACTTGAAACTGTTTCTGATGTTGATTTTGTTGTCACTGAAGATGGAACCAGATTTACTGCTGATCAAATAGTTATAAGTTTAGGAGCTTCTACTGGAATGTTAGTAGACTTGAAACAACAACAAGCTGCAACCGGTTTATTCGTTACTCATATTCGATTAACTCAAGATGAATATGAAAAATTCAAGAATTTACCCATTGTATTCGATTCACTTGGCGGATATTTTTTCCCACCAGATCCTGAGACAAATATTTTGAAAATTGCTTTACCTGGCTCTGGAGCTTCTAACTATGTTTCTTCATCATTTGGAAATACTCCTGTTTCTTTACCACGGTATAAATTACAGAATCCTCAGGATACTATGCCTCAGGAACATTTAAAAACTGCTAGAGCCTTATTATCAAAATATATCCCTGAACTTGCTTATCACAAATTGTTTAATCATAAGGCATGTTGGATTGGCGATACTTCTGATTCTCATTTTATCATTGATAAAGTTCCAGGAACTTCACAAACGTACGTAGCTACAGGCGATAGTGGCCATGCATTTAAGTTCTTGCCTAATATTGGGAAGTATATAGTTGCAAGATTAGAAGGCAATTTAAGTCATGAATTGGCAGCGAATTGGAGATGGAGAGAAGATATTGAAGCATTTGATGCTACTAAATGTGATTGGAGAGTTGTAGAAGAAGCTCTTGACTTTAAAGATGTAGAATGGGCTTCAGAAGAATTACCTAAATTGTAGATACAACTAGATATTATTTTCAATGTACGCCTTGAGTTTTCTTTCAAAGCTGGTTTGTAGAATTTCGCTTTACCAATTTAATCGTGATAAGCTAGTTAATCTTAAAATGGCGTATCAAATTGCCGACTTAACTACGCTGATCTTGTCGTATTAAAATTCCTTGTTAAAATTAATGTGGAGATTTAAGGTCATCACTAAATACCGCGAAATGAAATCTGGGGTAGCGTATCCAATTGCCTTGTATAAGTCGTATTCCAATGCCTTTTGTGCCAAATTCCGTTGATGCGACATTGATAGCGTATCCAACTAACTTATAAAATTGTCATATATAATACCAATATAGTTCATGAATACGTCAAAAAAATGACTTTTGAAAAACAAATCAAAATTGCTATAGATAGGGGTGGAACTTTTACTGATGTTATTGCTATTATCCCCAATCAACCTGATTATGTTTTTAAATTACTTTCAGTAGACCCTTCTAATTATTCTGATGCTAATATTGAAGGGATAAGAAGAGTTTTAGAATATACCCAAAAGTGTAAAATTCTAAGAGGTACCCCGCTCAATACTTCAAGCATTGAATCTATAAGATTAGGTACAACAGTGGCTACCAATGCTTTATTAGAAAGAAAAGGTGTTCCAACTGCATTGGTAACTACTGAAGGATTTAAGGATATTTTACATATTGGTAATCAATCTAGACCAGATTTATTTGCCTTAGAAATTGTTAAACCAGAACCGTTATAT
Organism: Yamadazyma tammaniensis; assembly: GCA_030566005.1. Lineage (NCBI taxonomy): Eukaryota > Fungi > Ascomycota > Pichiomycetes > Serinales > Debaryomycetaceae > Yamadazyma > Yamadazyma tammaniensis. The sequence continues at coordinate 6,773 of JAJMHK010000027.1, forward strand.
AAAGCTGTAATTGAAGTAGAAGAAAGAGTTACTCTTCCGGCTTATACAGAAGATGCAAAGAATAATGATTGTTATGATTTGTTGGATGATAAAACTTATGTTTTAGGATCTACTAAAGAAGTAGTAAAGATTGAAAAGCCATTGAATCTTGAAAAGACAGAAGCTGATCTTCGTAGATTAATTGATCAAGGAATTGAATCTATTGCTGTGGTTTTGATTCATGGTTATAATTATCAACTTCATGAGAAATTAATTGGTGAAATTGCTCGTAAACTTGGATTCAGAAATATAACTTTATCACATGAAGTGCTTCCAATGATTAAGGCTGTAAATAGAGGACAATCGGCTTGTATTGATGCTTATCTTACACCTATTATTCAAGAATACATTAAAGGATTGATTAGTGGATTTGAACCTGGATTTGAAAAATATACTAAAGTTCAATTCATGATGTCTGATGGTGGATTATGTGATTATCAAAAATTCTCTGGTTTAAAATCATTGTTATCAGGACCTGCTGGTGGAGTTGTTGGTCAAGCTCAAACTTGTTATGATCCAAACGAAGGTACTCATACTATTGGGTTTGATATGGGAGGAACTTCTACTGATGTTTCAAGATACTCTGGTCATTATGAACATGTTTTTGAAACTACAACGGCTGGGATAAGGTTAGCTGCTCCTCAATTAGATATTAACACCGTTGCTGCTGGAGGTGGTTCCATTTTGTCTTATAAGAATGGGATTTATTGTGTAGGACCCGAAAGTTCTAGTGCTCATCCTGGTCCTGTTTGTTATAGGAAAAATGGTCAGAATTTAACAGTTACAGATGCTAATTTAATGTGTGGAAGAATTTTACCTGAATTTTTCCCTAAAATTTTTGGTCCTAATGAAAATCAATCCTTAGATAAAGTAGAAGTTACAAAGAAGTTTAAAGAATTGGCTGAAATTATAAATTCAAGTAACAAAGATTTGAAAGATAAAACTCCTTATGAAGTAGCTTTAGGATTTTTAGAAGTTGCAAATGTTGCAATGGCTAAACCAATTAGACAATTAACCGAAAATAAAGGGTTTGATGTTTCTAAACATAATTTAGCTTCATTTGGAGGTGCAGGAGGTCAACATGCTGTATCATTAGCTAAAATATTGAAAATGAAACGAGTAGTAATCCATAAATATTCCTCGGTTTTATCAGCTTACGGTATTGCATTGGCTGATGTTGTTAATGAACAACAGGAACCAACATTGATGACTTATAACGATTCTAATAAACAAGCATTATTAATTAGATGTCAAGATTTAAGGGCACGAGTTACTAAGGAGTTAAATTCACAAGGAATTGTTAATATTAAGTTTGAGACTTATTTTAACATGGGTTACAAAGGTTCTGATTCTAAATTAATGATTCCAGAGTCATCAAAGGACTTTTTAGATAGTTTTTATGAAGTTCATCAACGTGAATTCAGTTTCAACGACTTGAAAAAAGATGTCATAGTTAATGATATAAGAGTTAGAGGTTCAGGTTCAATTAATAAAATTAAAGAGAGATCACCATTTGAAGATTTGAAATCAATTAATGTCTTTGATTTAACTGAGAAATTAGAAAAAACGACTGAACCAATATATTTTAAAGACGGATTCCATGAAAGTAAAGTTTATTTATTGAAAGAATTACCTATTGGTTGTAAGATTCAAGGACCTCTGTTAATTTTGGATGAAACTCAAACAATTCTCATTGAACCTGAATCTACTTTGACTGTATTACCAAGACATGTTATAATTGACTTAGATGGGCAACTGGGAGCTAACAATGTAAGTTCAACTGTAATTGATCCTGTTCAATTATCAATATTTTCCCATAGATTTATGTCGATTGCTGAATCAATGTGTACTACATTACAAAAGATTTCGGTAAGTGCTAACATAAAGGAGAGAATGGATTTCAGTTGTGCATTATTTGATGAACAAGGGAACTTGGTTGCTAATGCTCCTGCTGTGCCTGTCCATCTTAGTTCTATGTCTTTTGCAGTGAAATATCAAATAAAATATTGGAAGTCTAATTTAAATCCTGGGGATATTTTAGCTACTAATCATCCTATTGCAATGGGGACTCATTTACCAGATATTACAATAATATCTCCTGTTTTCGTAGACGGAATTATAAGGTTTTTCGTCGGATCTAGAGCACATCATGCTGAAATAGGAGGTTCAGTAGCAGGATCTATGGATTCATCAGCTAATTCTTTAGATCAAGAAGGTGCAAAATTTATTGCATGGAAAGTTGTTAGTAAAGGAGTCTTTGATGATGAAGGAATTCAGAAATATTTCATTGACGAATTAAGAAAAATTCCCGGTTCTTCACCTTCAAGAAAAGTTAGCGATAATGTTAGTGATATAAAAGCTGCTATTGCAGCCAATCAAAAAGGAATTGCTTTATTAACTGATGTGTTCACAGAGTACGATACTGAAACTGTTTTGTTTTATATGAAAGGTATTAAAGATACTTCTGAAATGGCAGTAAGAAAGTTTTTAAAACAATTGGCTAAAAGCGAGAAACATAGATTGCCTTTATCAGCTGTAGATTTCATGGACGATGGAGCTAGAATTGAACTTAAAGTTATTATTGATGAAACTGACGGAACTGCAGTATTTGATTTTACAGGTACAGCTTATGAAACTTTCAATTGTTTCAATGCTCCCAAGTCTATTACGTATGCCGTCATTACTTACTGTTTAAGATGCCATATCACTGATGGTGATTTACCATTGAATGAAGGTGTATTGAGCCCAATCAAATTAATCATCCCTGAAGGTACTGTTTTGAATCCCAGTATCACTGCTGCTGTATCTGGCGGTAATGGAATTACTTCTCAGAAGATCTGTGATGTAGTAATGAAAGCTCTTGGAACTGTTGCAGCCTCTTATGGTTGTATGAACTGTGTTTGCTTTGGTCAAGGAGGATTGAATCCGAAAACAGGAGAGATGGAATCTGGATTCGGGTTCTGTGAAACTATTGGTGGTGGTTCAGGTGCTGGTGATGGATTTAATGGATTTAGTGGTGTTCAATGTAATATGACCAATACTTTGATGACAGATCCTGAAGTTTTAGAACAAAGATATCCTGTATTGTTAAAACAATTCAGTGTAAGACTGGATTCTGCTGGTATTGGTAAGTGGAATGGAGGTAATGGTTTAATTCGTGAACTTCAATTTACATCCCCTTGTCATGCGAGTGTGTTGACTCAAAGAAGAGTGTTTGCACCTTATGGAATAAAAGGTGGAGGAGAAGGTGGTAGAGGTGTTAATTTATTAGGCAGAATTAGACCTAATGGTAGTATTGACTGGAAGTATCTTGGACCAACTGCAGAAATTGAATTGAATGTAGGAGACATCCTCAAGGTCAAAACTCCAGGTGGTGGAGGATTTGGAATTCCTGACAATTTACAACTACCAAAAGTGAAAAAGAATGTCACACCACCTTTAGCCGGCGGAAGTTACTTTCAGCTTAAGGAAGCATTTAATACTTCTCAGTAAACTTGTTTAATATATAAAACTTCTCTTTGCAGATTCTCCACGGAACTTTTTATATAATGTCTCGTAAATGAGTGCGGAAAGGAATTATTATGGAATTAATTTCCGTTTACTCATAACCAAAATTATAACTTTACTTTTGAATTTTCTTGTTAGTTGATAGTCAATATGAAGAGGAGGTCAGCAGCAAAAAGCAGACAAGGCTGTTTAATGTGTAAGTTGCGCAGAAAGAAGTGCGACGAAGCTAAACCTAGCTGTAGCGCATGTGTGAGGTTTGGCCATGAGTGTAAATATCAACGCAACTACTACTGGTACAGCAAGGATCAAAAAATATATAATGGTTACATGATTCCTTCTAAATTCGACGATTTTATGTGCTTTGAAGTCAAGGATATGGAATTGTGTGAATATATAAAACTTCACCCCAATCAGAGATTTGAGAAATACGACGTTCAATCTTTTTTACACAAACAGAGAGCGGCTATTCTGATAGACGATTCAATTGAAATAGAATCAAATTTATTTGATCATTATGTGAAGGTAATCAGTGAAAAGAAGGTTTTCAGTAATAATCAATGGAATGAATTCAAATCAATCATCATTCCTAATAGTTACACGTCGTCGTCGTTATTTCAAACCGTGATTGCAATATCGGCGAGCGATTTGATTAGAAAGTTCCCTTCTGATAAGTCATATTTTTCCCGTATTACCAATAAATACAAGAATGATGCAATAAGTTCGATCTATAATATGTTAGATAATCCTAACACGTCAAATTTAAATGAAATAATAATAACTATTCTAATGTTATGTTCATTAGAAATCGGCGAAGGAAGCATTTACTGGATTAATTATTTAAAAGAGGCATGCGTTATTTTTCAAAGTTTGGATGATAAAGTGATTTTAGAGAATCCTGGATTATATTTTTGTTATCGATATTTTACATTGCGATATATCTTGTTGTTAACTACTTTAAACAGTTTCGAAATTGATTTTCTACTAGAAAATTTCCCAATAAAATTGATTGAACAAATATTTAGTAGCTCCCAAATTGACTACATGTTTGGTTGTGCACCATTATTAATTAAACTATTATATGAAATAGTGCTTCTAATTCAAAAAACTAAAACTGTATCAGCTGACGATCATTCAAATTTTATGCTTGGTATTTATAATAGATTGAATACCTTAGAATTCCAGGATGATTCCAATAAGGATTATAAATTAGAATGTTGCTCCAAATGTTATATTATTGCTGTGAAGTTGTTTTTCTTTAAAAGTTTTGTTGATAAACTAACAGATTTAGGAATCAAATATGATTATCTTCTAGTAAAGAATGAATTATTAGAAAGTTTCAATGATTTATTCGAATTTCCGGAACTCACATTATTTCCAACTTGGACTATATTTATTTTAAGTACTTATGAAATAAATAATCCTGAAATAGTTTTATTTTTGAAATTGTTAGAGCAAAAGTGGCCTTTCTCAAGTGCTACATTGTTAAACGATTCAATTAAAGTGATTTGGAAAATATGTAGCTTAGATGAATCCATTAATTGGAGGGATGTAATATGTGCTTGTAACTTGAAACTTGCATTGACATAAGCAATTCAATTAAATGCCTTGAACTGTCTGAAGTATCAACTTGGTATAGAATTTGTAGCAAGAAGGTTTTTTAATCTACTACATATAAGGAAACTGTGGCTGAGAAAAGTATGAAAAATATTATCTATTAGACACCTAATATCTAACTAACATTAGAACTTTTGGTAGTTTTACCAACCGAAATTAATCGACGAAAAATTAAAAAAAAATACCTATACAATATTAAAAACGAAAAAAAGGACTTGGAGAATGAAAAAATTAAAAGTCATCAAAGAATAAGACGGGTATTATACAAATAATAAGGGTATAGCAACCAAAGCCATCCACTTGGAATATTTAACAGCGGAAGCAGATCCTTCAACAATACTGGAAGGTGATAAGGTGGAAGTTGATTCTGCGGCGACAGTACCAGATGCTGCGCCAGCTGTAGTAGATCCTGCCGCTACCGTAGTAACAGTAGTAGCACCAGGTCCTGAACCCGAGCCTGATCCTGATCCTGAGCCCGATTCTGATCCAGAGCCCGAGCCTGAGCCTGATCCAGAGCCCGAGCCTGGGTTAGAAGATCCTGGGTTAGAAGATCCCGGGTTAGAAGATTCTGGATTAGATGATCCTGGAGTAGTACCAGATCCGGAACCTGAACCGGATGAAGCTCCTGAACCTGAACTAGAAGATCCAGATCCAGATCCAGATCCAGATCCAGATCCAGATCCAGATCCGGATGAAGCTCCCGATCCAGCAGTAGCAGTTGTTTCAGCAGCTACGGTGGCAGTTCCTGTCAATGGACAATAAGTTGTATAAGTAGTTGTTTTGTCCGTAACTGTAGTAAGACCGGTAGTAACAGGAATCTCGGTACATTTGTTGTCTGAGCATGATGTCACAGTAATAACAGTAGTCTGTTGTTTGGTCACAGTACCTTCTGCTGGTAATGGGCAGTAAGTAGTGTAAGTGGTATGTTCCTCGGTAACGGTAGTATGACCAGTAGTGATTGGAACTTCCGTACACTTGTTGTCAGAACATGATGTAATAGTGATTACAGTAGTTGACTTTTTGGTTACGGTAGCATCCCCAAGGGTGGTTGCTCCAAGAACTGAGGTTTCAGTAGTTAAGTGTCCACTTCCATCAGTGGTAACAATAATTTCCTCAGAACCAGTTACAATAGATCCATCAGGTAAAGTACTTGTGAAACCAGTAGTGTAATCAGTACATTCAGGACAGTCACCAAGAATGTCAGTAGAAGTAGTCAAATGACCTTCACTGTCAGTAGTGACAATTACATCACCAGTGACGGTAGTAGGGTTACCGTTAGCATCAGTAGTAGTGTAAGTGGTGGTGTACTCAGTACATTCAGGACAGTCACCAAGAATGTCAGTAGAAGTAGTCAAATGACCTTCACTGTCAGTAGTGACAATTACATCACCAGTGACGGTAGTAGGGTTACCGTTAGCATCAGTAGTAGTGTAAGTGGTGGTGTACTCAGTACATTCAGGACAATCTCCAAGGATAGAAGTTGAAGTAGTCAAATCCCCGTCTGAATCAGTAGTAACAATCACATCACCAGTGACGGTAGTAGGATTTCCATTAGCATCAGTGGTAGTGTAGGTAGTGGTGTACTCAGTACATTCAGGACAATCTCCAATGATACTAGTTGAAGTAGTCAAGTCACCATCGGAATCAGTAGTAACAATAACGACTCCGGTATCAGTTTCTGGGTTTCCGTTAGAATCAGTAGTAGTGAAAGTAGTGGTGTACTCGGTACATTCAGGACAATCTCCAATGATAGAAGTAGTAGTAGTCAAATCACCATCTGAATCGGTGGTAATGATGACAACTCCGGTATCAGTTTCTGGGTTACCGTTAGAATCAGTGGTAGTGAAAGTAGTAGTGTACTCAGTACATTCAGGACAATCTCCAATGATACTGGTACTTGTGGTCAAGTCACCATCACTGTCAGTTGTGACAATGACTACACCAGTGTCAGTCTCTGGGTTTCCGTTAGAATCAGTAGTAGTGAAAGTAGTGGTGTACTCGGTACATTCAGGACAATC
>JAJMHK010000028.1:0-12903 GCA_030566005.1 Yamadazyma tammaniensis
CAATAGTTCTGAGGTTTCTTGATTCACTATTTAAAAGTTCATCACTAATAAATGGAGGAATTGGTCTTGATAAATAAATACAATTAACAAAGACATCGGGTTCAACAATTTCTTTCAATGGACCACCTTTAGCAGTTTCAGCCATATCCCATTTCAAAATTTTATCAGAAGGAATACTAACCTTTTCAAATAAACTTACAGCACCACTACATCGTCCTAAAACACCAATTACTAAACATTGAGGATATTTACCACTATTTTTAGCCAAAGCTAATTTTAATTGTTGTTTGATTTCATTAATTAATAAATCTTCATTATAATATTTGCAAAATATAACGATTGAAGTAGTGTCTTAAACCATTTATCCTCTTTATTAGTCAATTATTGAATTCTCATTCTAAGGGAATGAATCAATTTATTTAGTGGACTAAATTTATTAAATGGACCAATTTATCGGATTCAATTATATTCAACATACTGCCTTATAAGATATTAGTTCTTTAATGGTTTCTTATTGAAGTATAGAAAGGATAGAATTCACACCCTTGTGGTACTACGGAATTGATTTAAGTGAGCAGCGGAATTATCCCAATTAGGAATGAGGTTCCGATAAGATAAATTCCGTTTTATTATAATTGAGTCTGATAGAGGCCTAAACAATATTCATAATGAAAGTCTTACACTTATGTTTATTACTCCACACTGTATATGGTCAATTACATTCTCCTGCAAATGATGAATACAAGATTGAATATGATGCTATGAAAGAACCAAGTCTTAAAGATATTTGGGACGGAGATTGGCCCTTTCAAGGCATTAATACTTTTGCACATTTAGAATATCATAAATGTTTAATTGAAAAGCAAGATTATGATATTGCATTAATTGGAGTGCCTTTTGATACTGCTACTTCGTATAGACCTGGAGCTAGATTTGGTCCTAGAGCCATAAGATCTGCATCTCAAAGACAGACTTCACTTAGAGGATTTAATCACAGAGCTATGCTTAATCCATATACGAATTGGGCCAAAGTTATTGATTGTGGTGATATTCCTGTGACACCAATGGATAATAATTTGGCATTTAAGCAGATGAATTTAGCTTTTGAAGAATTAATTTTACGTCGTAATTCTACTATTTCTGCTAAAACTCCTCCAAGGTATGTTGCATTAGGAGGAGATCATTCAGTATTATTACCTCATATTAGAGCTTTAAATAAAGTTTATGGACCTTTAAATATCATTCATTTTGATGCCCATTTAGATACTTGGGCTCCAGATAAGTATCCATCATTTTGGCATTCAGACCAATCTGAATTAAATCATGGATCAATGTTATGGAAAGCCCATAAAGAAGGATTAACTTCTAGTCATAATGTTCATGCAGGTTTGAGAACCAAATTATCAGGAATTGAAGATTATATTGATGATGATACTCAGCAGTTTAAACGAATTTATGCTGATGATATTTGGGTAGAAGGAGTTAAATATGTTATTGATGAAATTCTTAACACTGTTCCTAAAGATACTCCTACTTATATTTCAGTTGATATTGATGTTTTAGATCCTGGATTTGGAAGTGGTACTGGTACTCAAGAACCTGGTGGATGGTTACCAAGAGAATTGATCTATGTTTTGAGAGCTATAGACAGTTTAAATATTGTTGGTGCAGATGTGGTTGAAGTATCACCAGCTTTTGATAATGCAGAAATTACTTCAACTAATGGTGCACAAGTTGCGTTTGAAATTATTACTAGTATGGTTAAAAAGGGAAACACTTCAAAATTAGTTAAAGATGAAATTGATCAACTGTCAATGAAATTTAGTCGTAAATCATTTAACTTAAATTCAGCACAAAAATTATTTAAATTTACAAATAATTAAAGAGGGCTAATATATTTATATTAGATGCAGAGATTAACTATATAAAAGAATAACACAATCAAGAATGTGATGATAAATAAAATCAGAAATGTTGAGGTTAAAAGTTAAAGTTTTGTTGTTGGTTTTCATTCATACCAAAACCAAAAGCTTCACCATAATTTTGAGGAGCAAGCATATTATCATCAACTTGTTCATCATCTTCCGAAAAGTATTTTTCAATAATGGCATAAGCTTTTTCATAAATTTTTTCATTTTCATTACTTTGACATTCAAATATTTTTTCCATACCACCAGCTTCTTCAATATATAAAGCATACTCATTAACTTGAGCACCTCTTGCTTCTTTATCCATTTCTCCCATTTTTAAAATATTTTCTAATGAATCTAACGTTACTTCAATTATTTTAGCATCAGCGACTGCCAATAAATCACATAATGGTTTAATACAACCTTGACTTACTAAATATCTGATTTGATCAGGTTTAGTCAAAGCACCAGATGATGCATTTGAAATAGCCCAACAAGCTTCCTTTTTAGTTTTATAATCACCTTGAACAAGTAATCTAAGAACTTGTGGTATTAAATTAGCATCAATAACTGCTTGAATTTGTTCAGTATTTCCAGCAGTAATATTGGAAATAGTCCAACAAGCTTCTTTTCTAATTGTTTCCTTAGGAGAATTTAATAAAGGACCTAAGGCTTGTAAAGCACCAGCATTAATTACAACCTGAGTTTGCAAATCATTACCAGTAACAATGTTACCAATCGATCTTAAAGCTGGAGTTTGAACTAAAGTTGATTCATGACCCAATAATTCAACTAATCTAAGAGGAATTCTTGCATCAACAACAGCTTGGATTGCTTCATTAGTACCATCACTTAAATAAGAAACAGCCCAACAAGCATCAATTAAAGTTTCGGTATCAGTGGAATAAATTAATTTTGCCAATGTAGGAATAGCTAAAGATACAATATTCCAATCAGGTTGAGGATTCCTACCTCTACATAAATTAGATAAAGTCCAAGTAGCAGTACGAATCAAAGACATTTTAGTAGAATTGAATAAATTTAAAACTGGTTCCATAGCACCACAACTAAGGACAAAATCCCTATAAGTAGTTGAATCACCAGCAACATTACCCAAAGCCCAAATAGCTTGTTCTTTAACTTCAACACTTTGAGAATTTAATAAATCTACAAAAAGCGGGACTGCACCAGCTTCAACAACAACTTTTGTTTGATCAGAACTACCTGAAGCAATATTAGTCAAAGCCCAAGCAGCTTCTAATTGTAACATATCAGTACGGTCATTTTTCATAAATTCAACTAAAGTTGGAATTACACCACATTGAATAACAGCATTAATTGGAGGATTATGCTCACGGGATAAAATTTGACGAAATTTTACAGTAGCATTAATTTGATCATCAACATCAGGAGATTTAATCATTTCCATCATTTTAGGTAAGTCTTGTAATAAACTACTATAAAATTGAGAATCATCATTTCCACTTAATCCATAATCTTCTTCATCTTCTGAATCATTAGTTGGTTCATTATTAGTAAAGTTTCTTCTCTTTGATAAGACTTCTTCTCTTTTCTGTTTTCTTAAATCAACTTGATGAGTTTCTCTTCTTCTTCTTAATTCTTCACTTTGAAATCTTCCTTTATTTTTAAAAGTTGTACGACGATATTCTGGTACAAATCTACTTGTAGCGTCTGAATCCATTGCTATTAGTTTCCTTTATATATTAAAAGTCGCGGAAACAATAAATCTGTGTATAACTAAAAATTAATAAATCCAATTAATGGGTGTCGTTAAAGAACTTTCAATTAGAAACCAGTTATCTATATTCAGGTTCTAAAAAAAATATTCTACTGATAATCCTTTAATAAAATTTTTTATCAACAACTCGGTTTTGGCACGCTTTCGCGCAATGAGAAAAGCTGAAGAATTACTGCTTAGACTTTTGTAGTTTACGAGTGGAATCTTATAATAGAGTTTGTAAATAGTATGATATCGCGTGTAAATACTAGAGTTCCTACTACTGTAAGACAGCTAAGGTTCTTTACACCAGCTCAAGTGCGTATGGCTAAAAGAAGTTATAAAAATGAAGATTCTAATGTTGAAACTGATGAGATTCTATCTGACAATAATCCATGGTCTCCTACTTTATTGAATGATATAGTTAAAGTGAGAAAAGCAGGAAGCATCAGACCAGCAGAACTCCCAGAAAATTATAGATTATCTTATACACCCATATATGAAGCACCAGGAACTAAATATGTATCATTATTGAAAAGGCTTACTATAAGTTTTGGAGTGTTAGGATGCTATGGAGCAGAATTATTCTATGAATCACCACATTTTGATAACATTTATGCGATAGTAATGGCAGTAGCTGCAACTTTGCCAGTTTTAGCTGCACAATATAAAACCAGAGATTATGTGACAAGAATATTCCGTTTATACGATAAAGATAAGCCACAGACTTTAGAGAGTCTTGTTCAAGATGAAAGTTTAATTATGGAGAAACTTTCATTTATGGGAGGTAAAACTTATAATAGTTTACTCAGAATTACTGACAATAAACAGCTAAAAATAGTACCACCTGCCACGAGTCTGACACTTTCCCTTGTACAGCCTTACGGTAACTGGCAAGATAAAGATGAAATGGGAAATCCTCGTAAATTTTATGTAGTGGATGATGTAGGAGGAATGAAGATGGATAGAATATGGGGGATTATTGAACACAATTCTGGCATAGATAACGGTAGATATATCGATAACATATAATTGTACATAGCATAATTAATATCACGACATTGGTAGTAAATACTGCGAAACTAACTTCTGCGCATCGGCGGATGATAAGATAAGATGGGTCTTTTTTCTACTAAGGGAAATACTCCTCTTTACTATTCCAGTAACGGGATGAGATCTCAGCCAGAGTTGCATCGAAGGGGACTGGACGAGCATCAACAAAAAATACCAGAAAAAGAACCACAATCAGAAGAAAACGTTGCACTGGACAATAAACACGTAGAAGAAACTGATGATACTCAAGAACAAGAAATCAAAGAGAAGAAAGTAGCCAAGACTAGAAATAAAGAGAAATTCGATCCTATAACATCGAAAAATACCCATTTAAATTCATTGATTTATCATACAAGTGATGATACTATTGATTTATATGCCAAAGAGAACAATTCAAGTGACCTATTAGGAAGAATATATTATGATGATTTTGATTCAGATTCAATAACGTCTCCTATAACATCAGTCACTAACACTCCGTTATTATCACCAACAGGTTCAGCTATTGGAGGAGACTATTTTAGCCTTGCGAACTATGGATTAAGTAGTAATAGTCGACTCCCATCATCAACAAATTTAAGAGCAGTAGCTTCAGCTACATCTATTGATGAGAAGTATAAAAGTGGGATCTCATTTGATGTTTCTGGAAGTAATAAGAAGTCATTGACATTGAAAGTGAAGCATCCTAAATTTAAGTTTAGGCGGAATAATAAGACATTTTTAACAGGGTATAATGATGATTCTGAGAGTTTAAGAGCCATTAAATGGTTATTTGATGAGATGATTATTCATGGTGATACTATTGTTGTATTGCAAGCTCTAGACGAAAAAGTATACGATGCTATAGACAAGAAACTGGCATATAAAAACTTGACCAAAATAGAAGATTTAAACGTTCATAATAAGAAAATCTCCATTGTATATGAGATAGATATAGGAAAACCTCAGAAATTATTAGAGAAAGCAATAGATGAATTCAAACCACAAATGATGTGTATTGGAACTCATCAAGAAGATGAACAACATCGTAAATCAATTTTTGCTAAAACAACAATGACAAAATTTTTCTTACAATATGCATTAGTCCCAGTAGTTGTTGTCAAGCCAACTTATAGTCATACAGAAAATCTAAACCATGTGATTGATTCACCTGAATATTTCCAAAATTGGTTGAAAGGTATTGATATTTCTGAAACTTTTATTAAAGATAAAAAGAAGAAAAGACCTCCATATAGCCGAGGTAATTCTTCATCAAATTTAAATGAAGAAAGAGGTAGAACATTAGAAGGCTCAGATAGAGGTTTTAAATTCCTGATATCTCCATCAAGATCAAGATCTGGAACTAGACAAGAAGATCATAGATCAAGTTCTCAAAGAAGGAGTAGATTATCAAAGCTATTTCATGGAGGAGAAGAAGCTTAATGCATAGAATATACGTATTCTGAATTTCTTTACTCTAATATATTCTGTAAATCAATTTAGAAGGAATTTTTGATTAGAATATTACTGCATTAATGGATTTACAATGAGTAATTTACCTCAAAAATTCTTGGTTGCAGCTTCGATTTACTATTATAAAAATTAATTGGTACGGAGTACCATGCGGAGTTTATAACGGCAGCGCTCGCCAAAGCGGTCCGTGGCTTTGGCCCTGCGCCAGCAAATACGAAGGGTGCAATTTAGCAACAAAACCCTGATCAGTAATTGCTATCATTAAAAACAAATTAAAACATAATATATTCAACAATTAAAAGGGTAAAATGGTTAAACGTTTAGTTATCAAGGCTTCAAACAATTATGATGGACAATTTCAAATTGTTCCAATAAACACGTTGATACCAATTAAAATCGATAGTGAAATTGGAAGTTTTGAATTAATAATTAATATTAAAAGTTTTGATGGATCAAAGTTTCATAAAGATAACAGTCTTTTCAACGTGGGGGATAAAAAATATTTAAACGGAACCCCCGTTGAGACTCCTTCCCAAGAAACCGGTCAACCCAACTTATCATTTGAAGTAAATTTCAGGCCTAAAATTTCCGTTAATGGTAAAGAATTTATATTTGGAAATGATTTTACGACCCCTATTAAAGATTATGTACCAACTACATTATTATCAGCTGGTTTAAAATTCTTTAATTGGTTTATTAATAGTACTGTTAAAGGTGATATTTATAATGAAAAACCTTATTTATATGGTCCAATACTTAATAGTTGTACTTACATGTCCATAGATGAAAAGATCCCTTTCAAACATAGTACAACTGATAGTAGCTCCAATAAATTACCTGAAAATTTAAATGATAATATTGATAATACTTTAAATATTCCTAATTTATCATTAGATAGAAAGAAATTTTTCAATAAATTAACTAATTGTGAAAATTTTATATTCTTGAATACCAATGTTTATAAATTAAAATTTGATACAAATTTTATTAAAATGGCCAATTCAAAATATTCTGTTAGTCTTCCAACTTATAATAGTAACAGTTTCGATATAAATGTTCTGAATTATGCCAATGATAAGTTGAATAATTTCAATTGGGTTATCAAGTTTGGTGGTTATGATGGTGTAGGTGCTGGTAGAGTTGGATTAGTAGTGAACTTTGCTTTAGTAGACGAAGATTAGTAGATTCAATAGACAATTATAGTTAAGTAGATAACGTTGGTAAATGCACGTATAAGTATTGAGGAAATGCTTCTCATGTTATACCAGTGCACCAAACGAGCAAGATTTTTCGCGCGAACCAATCAACATCGATACAACTTCATTATATTTCATCACAAATGTCTACTTCGATAGTACGTACAATCAAGAATATCTATTCATCAGGATTGAAGAGAGCTGCATGGCAAATAGCATTTCTTAATGATACTAAAAGAGGTCATTTAGTAGGAGAAGATGATTATGGTAATAAATATTATGAAACTGAAGTACCAGAAGAGATTCATTTAAGAACTAGATGGGTAGAATATAATGCTAATTTTTTAAGTATAGATATTTCTAAAGCAGAACCAGGATGGCATTATTGGTTGGGTTATGGTACTAATACACCACCCAACAAATTACCTGAAGATCAAAAAACTACTAGAGCATACCCATTACCAGAAAAGCACAAGCCAAATTTAACAGGGACAAGAGGGGCATACGTTCCGTACAATACAGCTAAACCAAAACACCAATCATGGGAGCCAATTGTACTGGAGCGTGTCTAAGCCTATTACATTGCAGTTTATTAATGCGTTAAGATAACCATCCTTGGAAATAATATAGTAAATTACCAGCTTCGGATTGATTTATCAGCCGGAACATGCGTCCGTGAATTTCACTTCAGTTAAGGGTGTTTATACATGACTAAATATATACTTTGGTTAAGAAAATATTATAATCTAGACACGAGTTTACCTAAGCATACCCAGTCTATTCCAGCTCGCCAGAAAATAAAATATTTTTTATCACGACTGGCAGTGTATCCAGATTATTGCTATTCCTAGTTAAGATGTTTATCATAGATAATTTAGAAAATGTTGGTTTAACCTTTTAGTTTACTCTAGTATCAATTGGTGTATTAGACAATGCAATTGATGAAGTCAATGCAATGTCAAAGCACATTGACAATAGTCTATTGTTCTCCAAGCATTTAATACGACGTGACTCTTTCTTACCTAAGCATGACTAAACTTTTTGGGAATTATTTTTTAAGGTTTTAAAGTTAAAGATTAAAAGTAAAATCACAGTCGGTTTGTATACTTCATCAACATTCTGCGAGATTAAAGTATCACTATTATTAACCCTCACAGCATTAAGTAGTCATAACCATTATTAGTTGAGTCTCAAAATAATCAACTAATATAGAAATTTAACATTAATTGAGATAGAACCTATAAGCAAGGGATACTTAAAATTTTACATACATGCCTAAATTGGACAAGACTTCCTAAATGGGAATCGGTGTTATCGAAATTTCACTTCGAGGAACTTCCGCCAGAATGCTAAGATACCGTATAAAAATAAACACACAATAAAGACTGTCAAATACGAAGGAATATCGAATTTTCTTATTGTTCGCCATTTTTACGATCATAGCCTAGCCACAAACTCATAACCAAAATGCCCAAAATTTCATTGACCCCGGCAAAAAATATTGCAGCTACGCAAGTTCAGATGTTATTTTCTTGTCGGAAGCTTGAATTCAATGCATAATATGGAACAATTTCAATTGTAGTCACCACGAGCTAAGAAAAGCGGAATTCTATAAAGCCAATGGGTCTTCCCTGCATTAACTCAAGCCTTACTTGGAAATGAAAGTCAGTTGGATTAAAGCTGCAGCCACTATTGGTTGCGCTGCATTTGTTTCTGCCCAAGATATAACTGAAGATACCATTGACCGTGGTACTTTTAATTTTGAAGCTGGTGATACTTCAATTGCATCAGGTGTTTATTGGTCTATCATTGATAATTTACTTACTAATCTTGTTGGTTCCTTCGATAATGATGGGGGGTTTTATGTATCGGCCGATGGTGATGGCTCCTTATTAGGAATGACTGTAGATATTGGTGGTCTTTTAGGAACTGGTACTTTTTCTAATACTGGGAATTTTGCTTTAAATTCTAGTAGATCATTCTTTGCTCCTAGTTTTTCCATTGGTGTTCAAACTTTTGATAATGCTGGTAATATGTGGTTTGGTGCTGATGGTTCCATTGGTTCTCCTACAATGTCAATTACTGCTGGAACTTTTAATAATGAAGCTGGTGCTTTAATTGTATTTTCCCTTATTGATAGAAGTGCTGAAGGTAATGTTGTGTTAGGTACTTCTCCTGTTGGTTCTCTTGGAACTGGTTCCATTACCAACGATGGTACTATTTGTTTAATTAATCAAGCTTATCAACAAGCTACTGAAATTCAAGGGTCTGGTTGTTTTGTTATTGCTAATTCGTCCAATGTATTCTTAGCTGCTTCCGTATTAGGAAGTAATGGGGTTAGTGATGATCAAGTCTTTTACTTGGATGGTCCTGATGCTTCTATTCGTGCTGATGCTGGTTCAACTACTCAAACTTTTAATGTTGCTGGTTATGGTAATGGTAATGTTATTGGTACATCGAGCACTATTACAAGTTGGTCTTATGATGGTCAAATTTTAACCGTTAACAATCTTCTTACCTCAACTGAATTTAATATTGGTCCTGGTTATCGTACCGCAGATTTTGCCCAAATTGGTACTAATTTTGGTTATCCATTATCAAGTATTCCTATTGGTAATGCCCTTCAATATAATGGTCCTATTCCTGATGGAGCTACAAGTCATGCTAATTGTCTTGAATGTCAAGCTTTCCCATTAGTTCCAGGTATTGATATTGATAATTCCAGTTCTTCAAGTTCTTCTGAAGAGTCAAGTTCATCAAGTGAATCTTCTGAATCTTCTGAATCAAGTGAATCATCAGAGGAATCTAGCTCATCAGAGGCATCAAGTGAGTCATCGGAATCTAGTGAATCTAGTGAATCATCGGAGTCCAGCGAATCCAGTGAATCGTCAGCAGAATCAAGCTCGTCAGAAGAATCAAGCTCATCAGAAGAGTCAAGCGAGTCATCTGAATCTAGTGAATCATCGGAGTCCAGCGAATCCAGTGAATCTTCTGAATCAAGTGAATCGTCAGCAGAATCAAGCTCGTCAGAAGAATCAAGCTCATCAGAAGAGTCAAGCGAGTCATCTGAATCTAGTGAATCATCGGAGTCCAGCGAATCCAGTGAATCTTCTGAATCAAGTGAATCGTCAGCAGAATCAAGCTCGTCAGAAGAATCAAGCTCATCAGAAGAGTCAAGCGAGTCATCTGAATCTAGTGAATCCAGCGAATCATCAGAGGAATCTAGTGAATCTAGTGAATCATCAGAGGAATCTAGCTCATCAGAGGAATCTAGCTCATCAGAAGAATCAAGCGAGTCATCTGAATCTAGTGAATCTAGTGAATCATCAGAGGAATCTAGCTCATCAGAGGAATCAAGCGAATCATCAGAGGAATCGAGTGAATCTAGTGAATCATCAGAGGAATCTAGCTCAACAGAGGAATCAAGTGAATCATCTGAGTCAAGTGAAGAATCAAGTTCATCGGAGGAATCAAGTGAATCATCCGAATCCAGTGAATCATCGGAGGAATCAAGTGAATCATCCGAATCCAGTGAATCATCGGAAGAGTCAAGTGAATCTTCTGAATCTTCTGAATCTTCTGAATCTAGCGAGTCATCAGAAGAATCAAGCTCATCAGAGGAATCTAGTGCATCCTCAGAAGAATCTAGTTCATCAGATACTTCCAGTGAATCTAGTGACTCAAGTTCAGCCGCAAACTCGGAATGTCCTGAATGTACTGAATTCACCACTACTTTTACAACCACAGATTCTGCAGGAAATCCAGAAACTGAAACAGGAGTTGTGATTGTGACAACTAACAGTGACGGTGACTTAACTACTTCAACTAGTGTTATTGATGACTGTCCTGACTGTACCGAATTTACTACCACTTTTACCACTACTGATTCTGCAGGAAACCCAGAAACCGAAACAGGTGTAGTAATCGTCACTACTGATTCAGATGGTGATTTGACTACATCAACTAGTATCATTGGTGATTGTCCTGAATGTACTGAATTCACAACTACATTTACTACTACTGACTCAGCTGGTAACCCAGAAACTGAGACTGGTGTAGTCATTGTCACAACTGACAGTGATGGGGACTTGACCACTTCCACTTCAATAATTGGTGATTGTCCTGAATGTACTGAATATACTACAACATTCACTACGACCGATTCGAATGGTGATCCAGAAACTGAAACTGGTGTTGTTATCGTTACCACTGACAGTGACGGTGATTTGACTACCTCAACTAGTATCATTGGTGATTGTCCTGAATGTACTGAATACACCACCACTTTCACCACTACTGACTCAAATGGTGATCCAGAAACTGAGACGGGGGTAGTTATCGTTACCACTGATTCAGATGGTGATTTAACCACTTCCACTTCAATTATCGGCGATTGTCCTGAATGTACTGAATACACCACCACCTACACCACTACTGATTCAAATGGTGACCCTGAAACTGATACAGGAGTTGTTATCGTTACCACCGATAGCGATGGAGACTTAACTACATCAACCAGTGTCATTGGTGATTGTCCTGAATGTACTGAATTCACAACTACATTTACTACTACTGACTCAGCTGGTAACCCAGAAACTGAGACTGGTGTAGTCATTGTCACAACTGACAGTGATGGGGACTTGACCACAAGTACCAGTATCATTGGTGACTGTCCTGAATGTACAGAGTACACCACCACCTATACGACAACCGATTCAAATGGTGACCCAGAAACTGAAACTGGTGTTGTTATAGTTACCACAGATTCAGACGGTGATTTGACTACATCAACCAGTGTCATTGGTGATTGTCCTGAATGTACTGAATACACTACCACCTACACTACCACTGACTCAAATGGTGACCCGGAAACTGATACAGGAGTCGTAATTGTTACTACTGACTCGGATGGTGACTTAACCACAAGTACTAGCGTAATTGGTGATTGTCCTGAGTGTACTGAATACACCACCACTTACACTACCACTGATGCTAATGGTAACCCAACAACAGTAACTGGTGATGTAATTGTTACTACTGATTCAGACGGCGATTTGACTACCTCAACCAGTATCATTGGCGATTGTCCTGAATGTACCGAGTACACTACAACCTACACCACGACTGATGCTAATGGGGATCCTACTACAGTAACTGGTGATGTTATTGTTACCACTGATTCCGATGGAGACTTGACCACCTCAACTAGTATAATCGGAGACTGCCCAGAATGTACTGAATACACTACCACCTTCACAACCACTGATTCAAATGGTGATCCAGAGACTGACACTGGAGTTGTCATTGTTACTACTGATTCAGATGGAGATTTGACCACTTCAACCAGTATTATTGATGACTGTCCTGAATGTACTGAATACACCACTACTTATACCACTACTGATCGTCTTGGTAACCCAGAAACTGAAACAGGTGTTGTTATTGTCACTACTGATTCAGATGGTGATTTGACCACTTCAACTGATATCCTTGGAGATTGTCCTGAATGTACCGAATATACCACTACATACACCACTACTGATGCTAATGGTAA
>JAJMHK010000029.1:0-12215 GCA_030566005.1 Yamadazyma tammaniensis
ACCAGATATATTCAAGATTTATTTATTATAGTATTGATCCAACTCAATGACTTTTTTTCCATTTTAATTCCCCGAGATTTTCTAATAATACAGTTTATTTAATGGTGGTTATTATAATCAAAAGGGGAAATTGATTGCTAGTATTGTACAGGAAGGGCTTTAGTAAGGTGATTAGTATTCGTTCAGTATTTACTGCAAGTCGTGCAATTGATGTCGTTTACTACTATTCTAATACCCACATCCTTAGTAATTCGTATTACCAAGTCATCTTAAGGTGATTTTCTTACGTAACTCTTCAACTTTTCTAAACAGAAGCATAGCGTATTATGTAGTTTTATTCGCACTTCATCGCGTTCTCGATAAGTATGTTTGGCAATAGTTCGGGTACATCAGGTGGCTGGAATCAAGCTACTGGCTTTGGATCAATTCAGAATAATCAAAACAGTCTGTCGAATCTGTCTAATCTTTTTGGAAGTTCAAAATCCCTGAATTTATTTAACAAATCTGGGCAATCTGGATTGTTTGGTTCTCAATCCAACCAACAGAGTCAAGGTCCTAGTTTATTTGGGTCAAATTCAAACGCATTGAGTACGAATTCATCGACATTGAATACAAACACAAACACATTGAATAATGCATCAACTTTGAATTCAAATCCATCGACTTTGAACTCAAATACATCCACATTAAATACTACGTTGAACTCGCTGAACTCTGGTGAAATGCCTGCTTCTATAACAGCAGGAATATTTGCTAAACCACCTGTGCAGAAACCTAAATCCAACCCTTCAGTGATATCACGATTGGCTAAACGATTCAATATTTTCAAATCAATTCAACCGGCTGAATCAAAAGATGTTTCAGGCATCTTTGCATCAAAGGATTATCCTAGCACGAAGTCGTTGATCCCTACGAAACATAGTAAAATTACTAAGCCGTTGTCGTTTTCAAGCGTTGAAGCTAGATCTTCTAACGAAATCAAAAAATTGGTTATCAAATCAAAGCCTTTGAAATTTCATTTAATTAATGCCGATAAAGTTTTAAAGTCAAAGCAATGGAGAGTTATGCCTGAAATTGTGCTGTCAGATAAAATTTTAAATGATCATCATGAAGATGACGAGTCTGATAATGAGCCTGATTTCAGTCGTGATTCTTTGTATAAGCATTCTAAGATTATTAAAGGTACTTCCGTAATAGACAATTCGGAAATTCCTTCTAAAACTTCAGCTGTTTCTGCTGATTTGAAACACGGAGGTTATTGGACATCCCCATCATTGGAGAAATTGAATGGATGGTCAGAAAATGACTTGTCTAGTGTAGATCATTTCATAGTTGGCCGTAAAGGCTATGGACAAATAGCGTTTAATTTACCGGTTGATTTAAGTGAATTAAAAGCTAAAGCTGATGATGAGGATACTAATCTTTATAATATTTTATTCACTGAAATTATAGAAATTGGTTTGAAGTACGTTAAAGTTTATAAAGATAATAAGACCAAACCAGATCGTGGATTTGGATTGAACGTTCCTGCTACTATCACTTTAGAGAAAATCGAACCTAAAGAAGGAAATGAATTATCTACTTTCATACAAATGTTAAAACTGAAACCTGGTATGGAATTTGTTACTTATGATCCTATAACTTTCACTTGGGTATTTAAAGTTCAACATTTCAGTATATGGGGATTAGTTGATGATGATGTGCTTGATAATAAAGAAACTTCAGATTCTCTGGGGTTTAATGATGATATTTACCTCCGAGAATTGAAGAGACAGAAACTAAGTAATGAAACCAAAGGAGTTCCTGGGAATTTCAACAATGGGAATGATTCATTATTGAATTTCAAGAAAAATGTCCTTGATAATGAAATCAAGTCTCAAATCAACCTTCATGGTAATTCACCTGTTGTACGTCATAATGCAAAGTATGGACAGAGTGATATTTTAGATGATGATACTATGGAAGAAGAACCAGTGAGAGAGAACTATGAGTATTTAAAGCAATTGGTCAGTGTATTGCCAACAAATGTTGATTTACTGGAACTTGTAACTGAAAAAGCTTATGAACCAGAGATTAATGATCTTTCATTGTTCGATAGTATTCAGCGTAAACCTAATTTAGCAGTTTCTGATGATTGGTTAGTCCAGCTTAAGTTATCAAGCGATGTTAATTCAGCATTGGCTCTGACTCCTGATAAGAAATTGATCAAAGATGGGAATTTACAGTTACAACTGGTTGATGATGTTTTATTTCATGAATTTAACCAGAGTGCAGAGTCAAGTAAAGATCCTTCAACTCCACTGTCAAATAGTAATGATGACAAACTTGAAGAAATAACTGATGAGTCCAAGCTTGAACAAATAAAAGTTTATTCAAAGATTTTATCTCAGTTATTAAACGGGAATCATTTCGAAAAGAGACTGAACAATTTCTTTAAGGCTAATAAAGCCAATATAAAGTTTATTGATTTGGTGGAGGAAAATAACCTGTCCAAGATTAATGAGAGTACTTTGCCTGAGTTTATAGTTGATGTTTTGAACGTATCATCGACGTTGTTCGATACAGTTGCTGAGACTCATTTAGAGAAATTGAAACAGAAGAAACAATTCATTGGTTGGTTGAAATCGTATAATGAAAAGGAAGTAGAGAAATTGACTTCACTGGCATCTGATGATTTTGAAAAGATCTTCGTATACATAAGTTCCGGCCATATCAAAAAAGCAGTTACAGCAAGTCTTGATTCAAAGCACTACCATTTATCAGCAATCCTCACATCGCTCGATTCGAATTACCAAGGGATCAGACAAGTAGCTGAGTCGCAATTAGAAGAATGGGAGAATAATAATTTTATTCCTGCAAATTTAATAAAGATTTATAAGTTCATTGCCGGAGATTTTAGTCAGGTATCTTTATTGCCGTGGACAATCAATCTTGCATGCCGTGTTTACTATGCAGAAGCCAGTACTGAATTACATGAAGTCATTAATGAAGTGTTGTCCAACGTAACAGATCCAGAAGATAATTTAATGGGAATACTTAAATTTTACTGTAAATTAAAGATCAAAGATTCTGCTGAAGAATTCTTTAAGAATAGTTCGTTGGATCTTGGAATCAAATGGGTTATATTGAAAATACTAAACGGGAATGTGGATGATAATTTGAACGAACTAATGGGAAAGTTCGTAGAGAAACTAGGCTTATGGAAAGAAGCTATCTTCGTATATTCTCACATAGCTGACGACGCTGCTTCTGAAAAACTTATAAGGAAATTAGTTCAACGCAACATTAAGAAGATCAAAGACGATAATCTCCAAATCGATGAAGAACCTTTCTTGACTAATATCTTAAAGATCCCCACGAATTTGATATATGAATCTGTTGGAACAGATATGGATTTAAATAAGGATTATTGGAAAGCGTGTGAGGCATTTATCACTGGGAAATCATGGTCACAAGCTCATGATGTAATTGTATCTAAATTAGGACCAGAAACTGTTATTTCCCAGACCAATGTAAGGAAGTTGCAATTCTTATTGGCTAAATTCCCTAATAATGGAGAAATAATTCCTACATGGAGCCAAGGAGCTGGAATTTTCCAGAGGTATTTCAAGCTTTTGCCAGCTATAAACCAGCAAGCCGACTTGACTAAGGACTTAGCAAAGGATGTAGAGTTATTGTTGGAAAAACTACCATTGTTGAAGTTAGATAATAATGTTACTAGCAAAGCCGCAACTGCTATATTAAATAAAGACATTGGAGACTTGGCTATCCAATTAGAGCTCTCCAACGCCAGAACTAAGGTGCTAGCATTACCTTTAGCCGAAAATGAAGCTGCATACTTTACTTACCGTTTAAAAAGTTTATAGACTAAATGTATCTTATAGTATGTCAAATCATTACATAATCTCCGAGTAAGCAAATGATTATCATCATCGCGAAATCACTTAGTAATCCTTATGGCACCATCAGTATCAGAAGAAGTATTAAATACACAACTAAGTGCTCCTGAACCGGAGCATTGTCCAGGACCAGAATCAGAAAAGGCCGGAAAAGAAGATGCTTGCAATGGATGTGCAAATCAGGACATTTGTTCGTCGCAACTACCTAAAGGACCCGATCCTGACATGCCTATAATCACAGAGAAATTGGCGATGATAGATCATAAGATCTTAGTATTGTCCGGAAAAGGAGGTGTAGGTAAGTCTACATTCACATCTATGCTTTCGTGGGCATTAGCGGCCGACGAAGACTTGGAAATCGGTGCTATGGATTTGGATATTTGTGGCCCTTCATTGCCTAGAATGTTAGGAGGAGAAGGTGAACTGATTCACCAATCGAATTCAGGCTGGTCGCCAGTATATGTTGCAGATAATCTTGGAATGATGAGTATATCTTTCATGCTTCCAGATCCAGATAGTGCAGTTATATGGAGAGGAGGAAAGAAGAATGGGTTGATTAAGCAGTTCTTAAAGGATGTTAACTGGGGAGATCGTCTTGATTACTTGGTTGTGGACACGCCTCCAGGGACTTCAGATGAACATCTTTCGGTTTCAACGTATATGAAAGAAAGTGGGATAGATGGGGCATTAATAGTTACGACTCCGCAAGAAGTATCACTTTTAGATGTACGGAAAGAAATTGATTTCTGTAAGAAGGCAGGCATAAAGATCTTAGGGCTAGTAGAAAATATGTCAGGGTTTGTCTGTCCAAATTGTAAAGGAGAATCACAGATATTCAAGCCAACTACAGGAGGAGGTGAACAGCTTTGTAAAGATATGAACATAAGATTTTTGGGTTCAGTTCCATTGGATCCTCGTATAGGCAGAGCATGTGACGAAGGAGTATCATTTTTTGATGAACATGCAGATTCTCCAGCTGCTACAGCTATACTTGATGTAGTAGATGCATTACGAGATGAGGTGGAAGTTAACTTAGCTATGGAGAAATTAGATATGAAATAAATTAAACGATTGCATTATAGAAATATATGGGAAGGAAATGTCTACTATTCTCTTTTTAGTCTCTAAAATATGTCTCTAAGTAGGCAAATTGGCAGTTTAAATAGTCTTTTTATCATTTTCGCATACCTTATCAAAAATTAATTGATTCCATATTTAATACTGATTTCCTTAACTAATCTTCAAATTTAAATTTCACAGCTCAATTTTATTCAGGCATTAATATAAATATTCACTGCTTATTGTTGGTCCATGATTCAATCAATCTATAATGACATAGGACTTTCTTCTAGCAGAGTTGGTGCATTGTACAAGGACTTCCTGACAGCTAAAGAACTCAATCCTGAAGGATTCAATGCTAATGTTCGTACTTGGTTCACCATATTCAGTAAACTACTTGAGTCCCAGTTCATTCCTGATCAATTATCCTTGCCTAAAACAACAGTACTCCGTCAGAAATTAGTCCTTCCTACCTTAGGAACTCCCCCAAGCTTGCATATTGTCATATCAGAACTTGTATTATCCAAAGAAGTGGTTCCCGTGACTGCTTTCCTTAACTATAATCAGAACTTCCATTCATATATCTCCCCGGATCCCTCATTCTTAAAGTACTTGTATCCCCTGCATTGGACCCTGCAACTCAATCAGATATCATCTAACTTAGTTAATCTGTTAACCGGTTTTGCAGATAGATACATAGTATGGGCACATTTAGAGCTGTTTGTGAAGAGAGTAAAGAAACTTCCAGCAGATGATGGGTTATACAGCTCTAAGCTTTTCACTGCAAATTTGCTTCACCGGTATATTAAGGAAAACTTAGCTTCAGAATTCACAGAATTGGATTTGGCAATATTGTTAAAATACTTAGAAAGAGACAGCGAAGAAGTTACAGTATTAGAATCTACAATCAAGTTCGATGATTCTCCAATTACTGAACAGGATATAGGAATTGCTCAGCTACGAGGTAATATTCATGAAATATCTAAGCAATTAGATACTATCCATTCCAAAATAGATTCATTGGCATCTAAAATCAAAAGTTATCCTATAGAGAAAGTGAAGAGTAATGCTACGATCAAAACCAAAGTACTTGGATTGATTTCTAATAGGAAAACTCAAGAAACTGCATATTCAAAACTTACCACTACATATAATAATCTTAATGATATTTTGACTAAGATGGATCAAGCTACTTCCAATATTAAGGTATATAGTGCATTGAAACAATCAGCTAAAGTGTTGACGGAATTGAATGAACAAGTTGATGTAGATGAATTGAATGATATTCAAGAGGATCTTAATGAGCAAATAAGTAATGTTGATGAAATTTCTGAAGCTTTGGCTAAAGATGATGACATAGAAGAGGAGTATAACAAACTCGTTGAGGAGGAGCTAGCAGATAAATTTAAGGATTTAAAGGTACAGAAAGAGCTACCAAAAACAATTCCCAAGGAGAAACAAACACCATCCTCGAAACAGGAAACAGAGAAAGAGCAAGGGAGAGAAAAACTTCTTGCAGATTAATATATTTATACAAGCATCTTCGAACATTCCTGAATAATCCGAAGTCGAATCAACCTAATATTTGTAATATTTGTTGAGTGAGATTATATAATTCCACTCTAGGATCTTCACTCTGCTCATCATCACCATTAAGTACTCTTTGTTGAGATTGTTGAATTATACTTAAGTTTTTAATACCTGATAATATTGATTCATTCTCTTTAATTAATGAATTAATTTCTGTATTATTAGATTCTAATAATTGTAATATAGTCCATAAAGCAATATGTTCAAATGTAGCACTTTCACTTTGTAAAAATCTTAATAAGAATCCATATATACCATCATTAGGTTCTGACCAATTATTTAAAATATATTGTTTATGTTCATTACTAACTCTTGAACATAAATTAGCTAAAGCGGCAGCTGAATTACCACAAACTTCACCATTATCACTAAAAGTTAAAGGTATTAATACTTCAATTATTTGACTTTCATATAATCTTGGTTTTAAATCATCTGCTAATGCTAATATAGCAAAACAAGCAGAAATTTCCAGTTGAACAGATAATGGAACTCTTAAAACTAATTCTTTACATTTATCAACGGCACCAGCTGCTAATAATGCCAATCTATTTCTTTCACTTGAAGCAGCTAAATTTCTTAATGTTGAAACTGCATGACATTGAATTTCCTCCAGATCAGAATAATCTAATAATGATACTAAAGGTTTTAAAAAACCTGCTTCAATAATTAAAGCTTCATTTTGTGGATGTATTGAAATATTTCTAATACATGCAACAGCTGCTAATACCAAAGGTTGATGATTTGATGTTAATAATTGAACTAAATGAGGTAATCCACCAGCTCTAACTATATCAACTTGATAACCAGAATCTGAAGCTAAATTTCTTAATGCTAAAGTAGCTTGACATTGAACTCTTGGACTTGGTGATGTCATTAAATTAACTAATTGACCAACAAGTTTTGGTTCAGTGGTTGAAAGTTTTTTACGATTAGTTTCATCAACTGCAATATTAGAAAGAGCAGTTGTACAATAATATTGAACATCAGCATCTTCATTTGATAATAACAGTACTAAAACTGGTACAGCACCTGCATTAACTAATTCTTGTCTATTTTCACCTGAATGAGTCATGTTTAATAATGCACCAGTTGCATTTCTTTGTACTCTTATATCTTTTGATTTAGCTAATTTAGTCAATGGAATTAATGCTCCACTTTTAGCAATCTTTGATTTATTATCATCTTGAGTTGCTAAATTTGTAATACAACCAACTGCATTACATTGAACTTCAATATTAGTTGACATCATTTGTCTAATTAAAGGTTCTAATCCACCCATTTCAACTATTAATACTTTATTTTCATTATTAACTGCTAAATTACCTAAAGCTCCACAAGCAGCTCTTTGGACTTCCAGGTCAGAGCTTTGAAGTAATATTAATATAGGTTCTAATACTTCACGATTAACTTCTCTTACATCTTTTTCAGTAATTTCAGCAAATGCTAACGCTGCACTTCTTTGTAAATCAATATTTTCCAGATAAACTAATGTCAGTAATGCCCTAAGTGGTCCATTACTGAAAAAATCCACGTCGGATCTATTCTCTAAATATTGAAGTAATGCACTAATTGCTTCTCTTTCATTTTCAGCCAATAAGAGTGGAGGATATTTACTATCACTACTTGATGTTAAACAACTACAACAAGCTCCCATTGCAAATTCGACACTAAAACGTAGATGGTTTCGGTTTGAATATCCCTTTCAGTTTCCATGACGAAGGTCGCGGGGCGTGCCTTAACCGTGTCAGCCATTTATTATAGGAATATATAAATTATATGTGTGATATTTTATTATGTCGGAGTAGGGGAATTTATATAGGTGAAATATGGGTTTGGGAGTTGTATGGAGATTTATAAGGTTTTAAGTAAATGTTATTTCTCGTACACATCGTTTTTGGTCATGTGAGAACAATAGAATATAGTTAACTCGATATGCATTATTTAGAATACGAGTATTCTGAATAATCCGTGCACGTCTAAATGGATTTTAATCTATAATAAAAGATAATTACTCTATGAATCTATTACCTATTTGCCTATGCCATATTGCTTGCTATTGCTAGCTTATTGCTCTGTTTGCTTTGCCTATTAATCTTGCTCTGCTTATTGCTCTTGCTCTGCCTATTACTCTGCATTATCTGCCTCTTAATCTCTTCACTCTAATTTCACTCTCTCGTTAGAGAGAGTTCAATCATATCTTAATCATCTTAAATCCCGCATAAAGATAACGGGAAATAAATGCACCTATGGTCCCCACTAACGCCGAAACTGCTACAAATATAACCATATTATCAAAATCTTTACTTGTTCCATTAGCTGCAATAGCTCCTCCAATTGGGATCCCTATTAAATCACTGAAACTAAATACGAAAAATGCAGTCCCTGTTCTTTTAGCAAAATCTTTTGTTTGACTAATTTGTCCAACACATGCAGGAGATAATGATAAGATTGACCCTGATGTAAATCCATAAAACCCTGCATAAATGAAAAGTCCAGTTAAACTATGACTAACTTTAGGATTAAGCCAAAGTACACATATGACTAATGATGATGTACTACAAATAAGACAAAGCACATTAAATCTCCCATATATATCAGCAAATATCCCAGGTACGGCTCTTCCTAATATCGATACACAATTAATTGTAAGTAACAAATAATAAGAAGTAGCTTCATCAAATCCTTGTGCTACTGAAAATGATATAATATATGTCATTGTAATTAAAAATGCAAATCCTTGACCTACTAATGATATCACTAAACAAGTATAAACTCTATCTTTAAAGACCCTAATATCAATAGATTTAATTACTTGCATGAAAAGTGAATCAGTGGTTTCTACCTCATCAGCAAATACTTTCCTTCTATCTTCAATTAATAAAATCGATAAGATCAGAAGAACAAATGTAATAAGTAATCCAACACGAATAGTCCAACCGAAACCTATTTTAGGTAATAATTCTCTATACATGATAGGAAACAATGCACCTCCGAGAGCTCCTCCAATATACAGTAAACCAATAGCCATTGCTCTTTTCTTAAGAAACCAATGAGATAATACTCCAATATTTACACCAAATATTAAACTAAAACCAATTCCTCCTAAAATACTGTAACTTAATACAAACTGATAAATCTCATGAGCCCATGAACTTGCTAATACTCCAATAGTTGAAATTATAATTCCTACAATCATTGGAATCTTATACCCGACTCTGTCAAAGAAAGGACCTACCACTAATAAACTTCCAAACATAATAAATGAATTGATAGAAAAAATCCAACCGATTTCTGAAAATCTATTATGACTTAAACGAGTATTTGCTAGATAAGTTTGGAGAACACCACTTGAATTAAGAAATGAGAGTGAACTTATCATCCCAAAAAATGATCCTAGAAGTACTAAATATGCTTTTAAACCTCCTTCAGGAAATAAATCTGGATTATCTAAAGCCGTTACAGCTTTTGTCTCTTCTACTTCAACTTCTTTAGTTGGCATATCTGTATTTATAGGAGTAATTTCATACGATTCTGCCATATTTAAGTTAGTTCGGGAGCGATCCGCGATGGCGGGTATAAGTTTTCTATAGCGGGTCCAGCCGTTTGCGTTTGCGTATGCGTCGTGGCGTATACGTCGTGGCGCTATTCCACTTATGAAAAAAATTCGCTTTCGGATAAAGTTTCCCCTTAAGGGTTCTCGTATTTCTACTTCAATCCTCTCATTATCTCGAATAAATTAGATTTATCTTGATCAAATTCTTCCTCTGAAATAGCTACAGCGCTATTATGGAACCCAGTAATATATGGAATCTTATCATATAAAATTTTAATTCCGTGTAAGGAGTTTTGAGCAATGTTATTTCGATGAATTATATCTTGTTGGTCAACTAAAGCTTGACCAGTTTCTTCATTATAAATAAATGGTTCAGATTCAATATATTTACATAGAGTGAAAAATCCTTCAACTGGTTTTAAATATCCTCGATGATACCTGATTCTAGCATGATGATGGTTTAAATAAATCAGATTAAATTTGGGATCTCTATTCAATATATTGATAGCTCTCATTTCTCTTTTATACATTTGTTGGTAATGTTTCTTATAATCTTTTAAATCAGATGTATTTTCATCAAATATCTTAATTA
Organism: Yamadazyma tammaniensis; assembly: GCA_030566005.1. Taxonomy (NCBI): domain Eukaryota; kingdom Fungi; phylum Ascomycota; class Pichiomycetes; order Serinales; family Debaryomycetaceae; genus Yamadazyma; species Yamadazyma tammaniensis. The sequence goes on from JAJMHK010000029.1 coordinate 10,694, forward strand.
CAATCCAATCGTGAGGTTGTAATTCCCATTCATCTAAATATTCCATCACTATACTTGCTTTGGTTTTCAAAATCTTAATAGGTTTATCGTAATCAAATTTGAGTTCGGATTCTACATCTTTGGTTGAAATGATTTTAACTGATTTAGGGTAATTTGGTGTGAATCTTCCTAAATATTTCAATACTTTTTCAAAATCTTCAGTTTGACTAACAATTGAATCAACGGCTTTACTTATAAACAGAACCATCAGTTGTATAAGGGTAACGTCAACTGATTTGATATTTACTCCAAACACTCTAAATGGAACGTTAACTATTTTGTAAACTGGTTTTCTTTTACCTTGTAATGCCTGTTCATCAACTTGGAAATGAAAAACATAATACCCATTTGTAAAGATTCCTCTAGTTGTCTTAGCAGCCACCATAAATCCCAACATACTTCTAATGCCTTCAGAGAATGCTGAAGTTAATTTAAGTTCTTTGCCTGTGAATTTCATTATATTATTATAATCTTGGGTCATATCAATTGGTCTGAAAACACCAACAACTGCCTGTTTAATTGCACCATTTATAGTGACTGAAACACCTAAATCAGGCTTTAATTTCTCTGTTCTATTGGGAACAGAATCCACAAAATCTTCTACCTTAACATCCAACGTAGGACGCACTAAAGCACCCCAAGCAGTTACTTGAGTAGATTCATTATTATAGACTTTTTGAATCACAGCATAAACTTCCCAAAAATAATGCAGATGAATACTCATATTGAGCTTAGTACCCACATCCATATGTGACTCCTTCATCATCTGTTCTGAATTAGGTTTCGACATAATTCTTATATAAAAATCAGCTAAGTCAGAAACTGGACACTTTAAGTAGAACAATTTTAAATTATCTAAGATTTCTTTCGAAGGAATTCTGCTGGTAATTTCAGGATAAATAAATGGTGAAACTCCAAGTAAGAAATTTTTATTGATGATCGGTTTTTCAGGATTTAAAAATGGATTTATATCATACATAACAAATGGAATACAGCCAAAGAAATTAACAATTTTCTCGTCAAAATTAGGGGACTTACTAAGTTGACTAAGAAGGAACTCGAATACTCTGCCAAATACTGAAGGATCTTTCAGCTGATGGTTACCGCCATCGAAAAGAAGTTGATTTACCATTGATATGTATCCACCATCAGAAGCTATTGGTTCCATTGATTCGATTCGTTTCTTTAAACTTTCTTTCATTCGGATGTAAATCGGGTTCTCTGGATCATCTACCATAAGATTTGTTGGAGTTGTTTTGTTTTTTAAAGATTGTTGATTGAACGCCATGACAGATCACCTCGCCTTTACCACATTTACCACTTTTTGTTTTATATGGAGGCGACATTAAGTTGACATTTTGCAACTCCATGTCGTGCATACCTTTTACCTTTCTATTAATACTTATACTTATATGTTTACAGGTACAAGTATTATTCATAGGTATACTTATAAATAGTAAAGTTTATATTGGACAACAGCCTA
>JAJMHK010000030.1:0-11667 GCA_030566005.1 Yamadazyma tammaniensis
ATTGAAGCAGCTGAAGATAATTCAAAACAAAATTATAGATTACTGTCATCACATTCTAGCCCATCCAAGAATTTTTCTTTCCTTCAGATGGTGTCATTTACAGCCTTAGGATACTAGAAAATCTTTGAATAAACCCTTCCAGAAATCCTAGCAAGAAGTCAAAAGAAATAGTTGAATGAGATGAGAGGGACTATTAAAATCGGATACCTTTCAAATTCTTAAGAGCAAAGTAATGTAGAGGAGTATCATTTCCAAATTATTGTTCTAGTTTGTTTTACCATTCAATGTATTTATCATGCTATTTCTTAAGTAAGAAGAAACGGCCAGACTCTTTTACTTAAGAAACTGGCTTCAGTAAAAAATTCACCAACCCCACCATTTTCTCAACCCCCACCGAATTTATTGATTTAAAAATTACTCCAATACCAATTATAACAATGCCCCCACCTATAATTTTGGGAATAAATACTGCAGATTTCCATCAGATTTTTCAAACATGACTGTTAATCCAACATCAATAGTACCTGAAGGTATTTATACTCCCTTGCCCACCTTTTTCAAAAAAGACTTGTCTGTAGACTTACAAACTTTAGTCAAACAGTCCAAACACCTACATGAAAATGGTATCAGCGGTGTAGTTGTTTCAGGATCTATGGGTGAATCACCTAACTTAACTGCTGAAGAAAGAAATGCAAGTGTGGCTGCCATTAGAAAAGAAATTAAGGATCCTGAATTCAAGATTATCGCTGGAGTTCCCCCATCAAGTGCATTTGACGTTATCAACGAATCCAAAACAGCTGCTGATAACGGTGCCGACTTCTTGATTGTGTTGGTTCCAAGTTACTTCGGGCCTGCTCTTGTTTCTCAACAAGGTATCATTGATTATTTTGAACTTGTAGCTTCGAAGTCTGCTTTGCCAATTATAATCTACAACTATCCCAACACTGGTAACAACGTCAGCATCACCATTGATACCTTTAAAACTTTGTCAGTTCACCCAAACATTGTAGGAGTCAAGCTTACTCACTTCAATTTTGACATGTATACCTTATTGGGACATGACCCATCTTTCGAAGCCAATAATTTTAGAAGTTTCACTGGATTGGGTCAGGTACTCGTTCCATCAGTTGCAGTATCACTTTTTGGCGCCATTGACGGATTATCAGGAATCTTCCCAAAGACTATGGTTAAACTTTTCGAACTCGCTAAGTCTGGCAAGAAACAAGAAGCTGCTGCCTTGCAATTGCTTGTTACTAGAGTAGACTTGATGATTGCTGAACTTAACGTTGTGGGTGTGAAATATGCATTGAACCAAATCCATGGTTATGGAGAGTTTCTCAATGGCAGACCTCCATTGAGTAAACCTGTTGATTTGAAAGCCTATAATAAATATGAAGAAGATATAAAGAAGTTGGTAGAGTATGAAAATAAGCTTTAGGCTGACCAGGCTCAGGCTTTTCACTTGCTAGAATAGATCGTTATTTAAAATTCATGTAATTCGTTTATTCCATAATACAAATACTAATTATACCTTACTCTAGGCTTACCCAAACTTTGAGATATGCAATTTTCAAGAAGTCCTGAATATTCCCTGCAAACCTCTGACTGACTTTTCTTGAACTTGTTTTTAAACATTAACAAAAGCCCTACTGTGTAATGGGTATTTGGAATGGTAGGAATAATCTCCGCCTGCAATTTGATGTCCAAAGATCTTCTGGTATTGATATACCCAAATATTCTTTTGAGATATCTATATCCATTTTCTTGTGGACTAGCATAATCGACAGGACTCCCAACATAACTATCGGACTCCAGTCCATATAAACAGTAATTGTAAGCCCATACTACAAACATTGCAGAAGCAACTACATTGGGACGATGGAAAATCGGATCTGTTGCCGGGTCATAAACCACTTCTTTATCATCGTTGAAAAGAAGTTCATATAGAAGCAGGTAGCAATGAAGCACAGAGACTCTACCTCTCGATGTTTTGGCCCATGCTTCTATTCTCTCTTTAACTACTTTATAATCTTTCTCCGTAGTTTTCACATTCATTCGATTGGAGGCTCCTGAGTATATTATACAATCATATTGCTTGATCCCCATGAATGCCTGACATATATGATAAACTGGAAACTTGCAGCTCGAGTCATTAACTGTGAAACATTGATTAACATCGTCTTCTGAAATTTTGTTTAAATAAAAAGCATTACGAGAGTCACAACAGTTTCCATGACAGATACCGTTTCTCCAGACTTCAACAGCTTCGTAAATAGTATCTTTCCAGGATTCTTTCACAGATTTCCAATCAAGGAAAGTTACTTGCAAATCCTTCAACTCCATTTGAAACTTTATGCTAAGAATTCCCGCAAGAAGAACTTTCTTTCCCAAGGGTCCTACTTCTAATTTTTCTTGATGCAAAACTTTTGTTAATGTAGTGATAAACTTTTGGGTTTGCGTCTGTGGAGGTAGATTATTTGTATCTATAGAGGACATTTCCCATATCATATCATCACATGGCATTGATAATTTGATTTGATGAGCAAATAGAATTATTTGGTGCCCAAAAATGGTTGCATTAATAGTGTCCAAGTAAAAAGACACCAATGCAGCACGATTAAGTGATTCCACTTCTATCCATCTTTTCCATAGGTCTGTCTCTTCCGTAAGTTCACTATCATCGTTGGTTTCTTTGAGAGGATCTCCTCCCAAAAGCGGACTCCTCCTTAAAAGCTGGATTTTGGCTCCATGATGCAAATAAGCCCTCTCATGTAGCTTTCTATTAGAAAAAAGTATTTCACAGGTTTCTAATATAATCAAACTCTGAAGCACCCAGGCTTTCGGGGGAGAACTGAAGTCATCAGAGCTGCTCAAAAGCCATCGTAGTGGGAAAGCTATAGTTTCTAACAACTTTGTGGAATCATCTAAGACAGTGGATTCATCAATTCCAGTATATTTAGCAAGGGCAGCTCCTATCATAATCATGCTAAGGAGAAGAAATGGATGAGCTTGAGCAGAACTGAAAGATGGTCGATGCAAAATAGGGAATTGGACATGGAAATAACGCCAATAAATTTCCAATGTCCTTTCTGCCTGTAAAGGACCAAATCTTAAACTTGCAAGCTGCGGTATATATGATATGAGATTCTGAATAACAATTTCATCAACTCTGGTTTGCCCATTGGGATGTGGAAAATTGGGAGAAATTAAGAATGCGTCCTCTAACATTTTTTCTGCATGGGATTCCACTGTCGATAAAAAAGGGTTTGTAGGACTAGAGTCCTGATGCTGGACCAAGAATTCATCATCATTGAATAGCCATTGAGTCAAATCTGTGGGAACAAACAGGGTCGAAGGAGTCAGCACCGGCTTCAAAAGATCCAAGGATTCTTCGTATTTCATTTGAACTACAGGCTTAGGATCACTTCTGATAGAAGATTCTGATACCACCAGAGAATTGTTCCTCGACTCTAGCTTATGGATCTTGGATTGATGCCGCTGCTGATGTTTGTCTCGGACATCTTTTCTGACAAATTTTTTAGTACATCCTGGGAGTTCACAGAAAAAGAAATTTGTAGGGTAGTGGATAGATTTATGCCTAGCTAGATGATCAGACCGTGTAAACTCTTTGGCACAATTGGGAACATCACAGACATAAGTGTTTTGCATGTTGAATAAGCAGAGTTTCCCCACAGATTTTGGAAAGAGCGCACTAGCGTTAAATTCCCCACTACTCTTTGGACTAACTAAGTCCGTGCCAGACAACTTAGTTGTTTAAAATTGACCAAGAGTGTCCTATGTAAATACAGGAAATTCTTGTATTCAGATTCTGACACTGTCTTCCAGTCTCTTGACGGAGCAATATGCTCATTCCTGTTAAGTAAAGAATGCTGCAGAATCCTGATCTCTGATTTTTGCCAGGATTCTTTAGCCCACCTTTGATACTAAACTAACTCAATAAATCAAAATTCAAAACTGGTACCATAATTTTCAGTAATGTCTTCCTATGTCGCCTATATAAGCATCTTTCTCATAAGAGAAGAAGCAACCGTAATATGACTCCTTCAAGCATCTTCGATTCAGGAAGTGGATAAAGTGGATAAAATAGATAATCTGACACAAATTGCAGGTATGGAAGGCAATTTTGCATCCTAAAGATTTAACGACAATAACTAGAAACTATAAACAAAAAATCTTCAAAATTAAATCCCAAAATTATTTCTTCTTTTCAGAACGACTACTACCTAGTTATACTTGACTTTATGTAAAAACTTCGATAACTTAATAAAATGAAAAAAGACCAGCTGAAAAAGAAAAAGGAGATACAGAAATAAACTAAACAATTCTAGTTGAAACACGGTCGAAACGAATAACCTAATAATGCTTTCTACCACTTCTGGAGTAAGTACGAATAGATAGTAAAAATGACGACAGTAAGTCCAAATATTTGAAGTACAGCAGCAACTAAAAGTTAGCGATTCTTGAAAAGAGAGACCGAGCCAAACGGGAAAACCCTTTTAAAAGGAGAAAAGTCAACTCCTAAAAATAATGTATCAACATTAATGAAACTTTCATTCAATTACCATTTAAAAAAGTTGGAAGATATCTCAATAAAATCAAATTAAACAATCAGCCAGTCAATTATTATTGGATTGTTAATTACACAATCCAACAACATATATCTTTACCTTCCCTACAAGACATATCTAAAATAAACATAAGTGACAAACTGTAAAACTGTCAAACAATCATAGAACATTTTGTTCTAGAAAATAGCGTATAGCAATTTGTCATAGGATTTCTTTTGAACATTTTGTATTGAAATAAGAGGAAAAGAGGGGCCAACCAGTAAGAATATGCCCTTACGTAAATAGCTTTACGTTACAATACAAAACCAACAAAGTCATTTAGTAGGAGCTCAGGATAATGTTACTTTACCTACTCATTGGAAATAAACAACCTTAATGTAAGCCTTTCGAATTTGACTATTTGATAACTTTTTTATAGAGTTGGAATGAAACAAACTGCTTCTTTACATAAGTAGGGTGTCTGATCATTTCTAGAAATGATTCCTTCGTTAAACTTGAAACACAAATAATTTCTAGTTGATTGCTTGACCAACGTACATAAGGACACATAACTATATAGAGAAGTATTTCCTAACAATCTTTAACACTAACATCGTGCTTCGAATGTAAAAGAAACAGTAATATCTACCTACACAGCAATAGTAAGACGGAAAGGTTCTAAAACTTTCTAAGCTCTACCGGCCATTCATAACTTAACCTTGGGTATATGAGTATTAATTAAAGAACATTGATATTGTTCTTGAATGTATCTCTTAATATACTTGAATGTATCCTTCCCGAAGCTAAGTAAGGATGCTTATTCAAGTTGGAAAGGTTTCCAACTTAAATATAGTTGTAAACAGAAGTTATTAGTTTTTCAGAATGTTGCAAAACATCTTTTCAAAAATAATTTAGCAGATGAAGCACGCTATTACCTTTCATTTATCGACTTGCTTTGGAAATCTATCTTCTGATTACAAATCAAAATAGTTTTTGACATTCGTTACGATTCGAATTCCTTTAGAAAAGACGAAAAGTAATACTGACGTCTAACTGAAACCAAATGAGTCTTAACGATTATCTTCCAACCTTGTCTTAAGAAGTTCTTGGTACAAAAGTAGTAAAAGATAAGTTTTGTTAGTTGTTGTACAAAGATAAACCGAAAAGTAAGAAAACTAGTGCTCCAATTCGAATGGTGTATTAATATTCACTTATTTTGTCTTTAAGATATTTGCCGATTAAGAAATCTTGAAAAGGTTTGTTTATTCCTCTAACCGTCGAATAATTTGAATCCAGCAGCAAAATAGCTTCGTTTCTTTAAATAAATGAAAAACTTGAAGAACATTACTTGAAAGATTTTACTAAAGTTTGTCTACTTATTAAGAACTAGTTCATAGTGGTTTGCACTTGAGCGAGATTGCAGATGGTCCATCATCACTACTCATGGAGTAAAGGTACAAAGAGATTAAGAAGTAGCTTGTAGGATATATGATAATGCGTAATAAATTTCATAATCAATGTATGCTTACATTTATAAATGGTCTTCATTGTAATGAAACTTTACTTAAAAATAGAAATTTCACTTGATACAATTATTGGTTTACATTTAATTTATAGCAACATAAATTTCAAAGTGATCATAAGTTCTAATTTTGGTCAGAGGTTTTTTTCTTAGTGTTTTTGAAAAGTGTGCTTAGTCATTTAACAAGTTTTGTTGTAGTGGCAGTCAAGTCTTGTCTTATTGAAACCATATTGCATGATTGTAGCAAGGGAAATTTTCTTGTGCTCTACGATATTTATTGTTACTCTTTTTAATTAGTTCAATTTGTTAAAATTCATAAAGTTGTTCATTTTTTCCCTTGCTCTTTTGACATTTTGAAGCCATGCTTCTCTTTTATTTTTTTTATTTTTTTTTTTTTTTTTTGGAATATCCGGAGTTGGAGGAGGGCCAGTTACCAGTAGATAAAGGTGGAACCTAGGATTCAGGAGTTGAGGATTCAGGTTCTGGCCTAGAGGATCGAATTAGCAGAAAAACTGTTCTAATTGGACTAAAACTACATTCTGTTTTGTTTTGATTCTTTCGCTTTGCATCTTCGATCTGTGCTTACTAGACTCTTATAGCTCGTATTTTATAAGCTGCAATTATGGATTATGTAATCTTAGTTTATTGTACAAGAAAGGTGACTTTACTTTTAATTGAGGCAAACTACAACACAGTTGATTAGTTTAAAATACAATACAATGTTTTTCGTATCCTTTGTAGTGATGAGAGAAGTCATCGAAAATGCAAAACAAAAAATTTAGAGGCAGAGTATCAGAGTGTGTCTACAAAAAATTCTTCAGCTTTGACTACTAAAATGTAGTGGAGATCGATCAGACTACCCATGAAGCATCATGAGTTGTCACACAAGGATACAAAATCTAACCACACGATCAATATAAAAAACTAACGCAAGTATCAAATGACATTAGTTCGTTATAAAGCCTTTTCTTCTCCATCACCAGAACCCATCATCCTATTGATTACAGAATGTGAGGCAGAAACAGGAGTTTATAGAACCAAAATGCAGCTACATCGATTAATTGGCTAATCGACTCAAACATTGTTAGTATGCTCATATTGAATTGTAGCTGATTTAAAAGATCTCTTTTTTAAACTAGATATAATTCAATATCACATACTTTAATGCTTCGTATCTCTTTGCAATAAGTAGAACAAATGACTAGCTCTTTTACCTAATGCTGATATAAAAAATTTTTCCTGAGGTCAACAAGTCTAAAGTAGTTGTATTACCCGGATAAACTTGGTTATCTTAGAATTATCAAATATTATAATCAGAGGCAAAGAGGAATAGAGGATTCACCATTCTAATACAAATAGATAAGACGTCTGGTGTTTGCCAACAATAAATAGCAATCAAGTTACTTTAAAATGAATATTTATGTCGTTAAAAACATTTGTCTAATTAATTATAAAGGTATATTTCAAAATAACTAGTTAATGGTTTAGATATCCTCTCTTACATTGTATCATATCAACTAATTTTAATATCAGCACCTTGGATTGTTAGTTTTCTGGTCTTAAGTCCGATCTTCTTGGTGCCTCTAACGGATGTAATTGACTCAAATACGTTATAGCCCACATTAAATAACACATAGACAAACCCAATATAATTGATGATCTCCAAACTGTTCGATTTTCCTTTGGAGCAGCAACCCAAGTAACTCCACTTAATGCAGCAACAAGGACGAATACGATCAATACAGTGTATCTAATTGTTAGTTTATACTGACAATATACCCCTTTTTACAATTAAAAATACTTTTTAATGAAAAAGGGGACGTAATCAATAATATTTATGGAGAAATTGTTATATTATTAAACCGTCCCATAATAGAATACATACCCACTCATCTTGTTTCTTTCTATAATATACTGAACTATAAATTGAAACTGGTGAACAGAATGAAGTTACAAAGTGCGACTTTTGAAAATCACGAATATAATAATAAAGAAAGTGAGAATAACCAAATTGAAATGGAATTACCATCTCAATTATTAAATTGGCTTTATAATATACTACAACCAGAATACACCCATAAGAAAGTAGTTTATAGCCACGTAATACAATTCTTACAGCAATATTTTGAGAAAGGTTTTCGAATCAGAACACGAGTTTATACATCAAGTACCTCAGGGAGTTCCAAGTTATTGATCAATATCTATGGAAGTTTGACAGAGAGAAATATACCCATAGAGATATGGTTACCATTGAGCTATCCGTTCAACGATGTTTCAAATCTAGGTGGAGACAACGGAGTGCCAATAATATATGTTGTACCGAATATTCCCAATGGAATTTACATTAAACCAAATAATTTTATTGATGGTCAAGGTAAATTCTACCATCCATATTTAACCAGCTGGTATAAATCTGGTATTTCTTCGAATTCAAACTCTTCAAATGAGTTCAATTTAATTTTGTTAATTGAAAACGTTATAGAAGCGTTTACGAAGGATAGTCCAATTTACAGATCTACAGGCCCAGTAATCCCCCCTAAACCATCCAAAGATACATCAGATGACAACACAAACCAAGTTCCATTTGTTAGTTCAAGCAAGGAAGCCAATTTATCCAGGCAAACGACTGGTCCTCCTTTACCAAACAAACCTTTCAATAAGGTAACCAAAAACGTACCGCTAAAATATCAGTCACCTTTGCCTTTGCCCAATGTATCACAAAATCCTGATCTAAGACATACTTCCAGAGAGGTATCAAACCCACCAAATTCTCCTCCCTTTTTACCACCCCAGTTTCAATCTCAAAAGGAAACATCCAGAAAGCATCCGATACCACCAAGCCAATTCGAGCAGAATAATAGACCAAATTCATTCTCACCTGTAAATAGATATGAGCCAACCAGCTCCGAATCCAAGTATGTTGATTTGATGGATCAAGATGACAGATCAAATTCCTCGATTCATAAAGTTGGAGCAATAGAACATTTGAGCCAACTGGTGAACATTGAATTAAAAAACTTGCCCGAAAATTCGTCATTGTTGCAGAAAGTAAATGAAAATAAATTGAAAGTTGATGGCTTATTTGAGCAATTGAATCACCATTATACTCAAGCTGTAGCTAATAAAGAATATCTTGAGTCTCATTCCTCACATTTATCTCGTCAAGTTTCAGCTATAGGTGAATTGAACAGCCAGCTCACTAGTTTGAACGATTTAAACATTAAAGATAATAACCATGTATATTTTCCTAATGGAAAAATTTCTTTGGATGAGTTGGTTTTGCCTGATTCAGTATTGACTAATCAATTATACGATATTGTAAGTGATATTAAAGCCAACAAAGATACCATTGGTTTGGTTAGTGGTAATTTTAGAGGCCAAAAGGAATTAATTAGTGATGAAACTTTTGAAGCATGCATTAAATCTGTCAGGGGTATGGGAAGAGACTTATTTTGGTTACAGCTTGTTAAGAATGAAGTAGTGGATAAAATGAATCTTTCTAGGTAAGAAGATAGCCTGTTATGTGTTGAAGGGTTTTAATCATTAGTAGTTTAATAGTAGTAATCAAAATATCCTGCATATAAAAATTTGAAAATTTCGTTCTCATCTCTTTTACAAGTGAAAAATTTTTAGGGTAATAGACTTGTTTTACTTGAAGACTTATAGTTAATAACATGTCAGAAGAGTATATTATCAAACCAGAAAATGTGGCGCCAAAACACGACACTTCTGAATGGCCGTTATTATTGAAAAACTATGATAAATTGCTTGTAAGAAGTGGACATTATACACCTATACCAGCAGGATGCTCTCCATTAAAGAGAGACATAAAATCATACGTATCATCTGGAATAATTAACTTGGATAAACCTTCCAATCCATCTTCCCATGAAGTTGTTGCATGGATAAAAAGAATTTTAAGAACAGAAAAGACTGGTCACTCAGGTACTTTAGATCCAAAAGTTACTGGTTGTTTGATTGTTTGTATTGATAGAGCTACCAGATTAGTCAAGTCTCAACAAGGTGCCGGTAAAGAGTATGTATGTATTGTTAGATTACATGATGAATTAAAAGATGAAAAAGATTTGGGAAGATCCTTAGAAAACTTGACAGGTGCTTTATTCCAGAGACCACCATTAATTTCTGCTGTTAAAAGACAATTAAGAGTTCGTACTATTTACGATTCAAACTTGATTGAATTTGACAATAAAAGAGGATTAGGTGTCTTTTGGGCTTCTTGTGAAGCAGGTACTTATATGAGAACTTTGTGTGTACACTTGGGTATGTTATTGGGAGTTGGAGGTCATATGCAAGAATTAAGAAGAGTCAGATCTGGTGCTTTAAGTGAAAATGATAACTTGGTCACCTTACATGATGTTTTAGATGCCCAATATGTGTATGACAACACCAGAGATGAAACATATTTAAGAAAAATCATTCAACCATTGGAAACCTTATTAGTTGGTTATAAAAGGGTTGTTGTTAAAGACTCTGCCGTTAATGCTGTATGTTACGGTGCAAAATTGATGATCCCTGGATTGTTGAGATACGAAGACGGAATTGAACTTTATGACGAAGTTGTGTTAATGACAACTAAAGGTGAAGCTATTGCTATCGGTGTTGCTCAAATGACTTCAGTAGATTTGCAATCATGTGACCACGGTGTTGTTGCTAAAGTGAAAAGATGTATTATGGAAAGAGATACATATCCAAGAAGATGGGGTTTGGGTCCAATTGCCCAAAAGAAAAAACAAATGAAGGCTGATGGTAAATTGGATAAATATGGAAGAGTTAATGAAAATACTCCGGAATCATGGAAATCTGAATATAAAGATCATGATGAAGAACCCGCTCCAGAAGTTCCAGCTTCAAAATTAGAAGCACCAGAAATACAATTACCAAAGAAATCTATTGAACCAGAAGTCACTGAAACTCCAGAGAAGAAAGAAAAGAAAGAAAAGAAAGATAAGAAGGAAAAGAAAGACAAAAAAGACAAGAAAGAAAAGAAGGATAAAAAAAGGAAAGCAGAAGACGGTGAATCAACCCCAAAAAAGAAAAAGTCTAAAAAGGACTAAATCAGTCGTGAAATAGAATACCTGAACACAGCCCAACGCTTGTGACAATCACAAAAGAGTCATAAATTCTTATTGCTAATATTTAGTAGTGTATATTTTCATTATAATTAAGGTTTTAGAAATTCGGAACTCTTATAACTCCAATATGTAACCCAAATAATCACTAAATCCCTCTGGTAATATTCCTATTGCAGAACAAGCATCATGAATAGCTCTGTGAACTTTTTCTTCTTCACTTCGTTTCAACTTGCCTTTCATAGCAATTAGCTTAAGTATGTCTGTAGCACAAGATGCCACATATTTAAGACTGTTTGAGCTTAGATAATTTGAATTATATTGCTTGTCAAGGTTTTTAACTAGATTTGAGGCATATCCTGATTCTGAAGTGAACTCTTGAATATTTTCTGACAAGTAACAGCGAACCAATGCTGCAAGTATTTTCCCAAAAAATGAATTGATTTTGGCTTTATCAATAGCTTTCAATTTCTTTCTAATATTTTGA
>JAJMHK010000031.1:0-11454 GCA_030566005.1 Yamadazyma tammaniensis
GCACTAGATGAAGCTGGATCGCTAGATGAAGCTGGATCAGTAGATGAAGCAGCACTAGATGAAGCGGCACTAGATGAAGCAGCACTAGATGAAGCTGGATCAGTAGATGAAGCGGCACTAGATGAAGCAGCGTCACTAGATGAAGCGGCACTAGATGAAGCTGGATCGCTAGATGAAGCTGGATCAGTAGATGAAGCAGCACTAGATGAAGCAGCACTAGATGAAGCTGGATCAGTAGATGAAGCAGCACTAGAAGAAGTGGCAACACTAGATGAAGCAGCACTCGATGAAGCTGGATCGGAAGATGAAGATGAGAAAGAAGTTGGAGACAACGAGGAAGACGACGTGCTGGACGAAAGAGAAGTAGGGATGTCTACCTCCTCAGTAATTGTATGAGCTCCAGGATTAATAATTGTTGTTGTTTCTGTATGGTCACCCGTCCATGTCTTGGTAGTATGTATAATGGCCGTTCCATCACAAACAACTGGTGTTGGATTTAAATAATTATAAGTTTTTTGAATCGTTTGTAAAGGATTTTCCTCACCGGCACATTGGATCTTATGCTTGAATGTAATTACTTGAACCATTTCACCAGCATGTGAGTTCAAAACAGTTATTACAACCCTCAGGTCATGTGGAACATCTAAAAAGTCAATTTTGACATTTCCGTTATTACAGGTATATTTTGCACGATCATGATTATATTTAGCCTCGCTGACTTCCATTGGATAACCAAAATCGTTAAAATCTTTATTAGAAACAAATCCAAGACTTAACCAATCACAATCTACTCCGTTAATTGCTAATTCAATATGAACGATTTTCGCAGTAGGACTTGAATCATAACAATAAATTTTTGGACTTACGAAATAACTAAAACCATTATCTCTTTTACCTAAATATTTACTCCAAAACTTTACACTATCAGGTAACCGTGATGCTTTGAAATTAACCAGTTTTGTCAATGTATATGGCCCGTCTTGAAATTCAATTAAGTTTTCACCTGCTGTGTAGGCTTTGGCGCAAGTTTTACCATTATAAGTCAATTGACCTCCAGCATTAAATCGTAAAGGAAAACATATAGTACCATAAGCATCAGTTTTTAGTTCAACAGAGTTGGTAGCAGTACACCTAATATATGAATACATGGAACTCACTTCTCCGGGCATTAAAGTACATTGGGCAAAAACAGTATTTCCGGCTTTCATTTCAAGTTGATATTGGAAGGGATCTTGATTTTCTTTTGCAGCCCAAAGAATATCCACACAAGGAAGAACCAACTGAAACTGATTTCCAGCAGTAATAGGATTTCCGTTCTTTTTTCTGAAAGAAGGATTATTGATTCGCCAACCAACAGTGGCAATCCAATGAGGAGTATCGGGTCCTTCAGGGTTGTCCCATAGGAATTGCCAGCCTTGGCTAATTTCTAATTTTTGAATGTCAGTGAAAACTCCATGAAGGTAAAGATCATCAGGATCATCGCCAGCTATTGCAAAACTCAAAAAGCCAAGAAATAGGATGTACAATAGTAGTTTCATATTGTAACTTAATTTCAATGCTAAAACTTAGATTGCTACCGGTTTATAAGTAGTAGAACAATTGCAAAAAAACCACCTGATTATAGCAAACAGAAGCTGATTGGCCCAACAATTGACTACAGGGGTTCCCATATTTTCAGTCTGGTAGATGTCATATCGCCTGTTTTTCTCTAATCCAGCCGAAATTTTAGGTAAAAACTTAAATTTCGAAACTGCACTTCGGAAAAAATTTTGACGCGCTTAAAATTTTTGGCAAAGTGAAGAGTTTCCTTGTAGAGTAGAATCATGTGAGAGATTTTTCTACAATCGTATTGATGAATTTCATGAATTTGTAGCAAACACTATTTTATGCATTACCGACAAACGTAGTGGTTTCAGGGCAATCACTTTAAATTTGGGAAATAAATTTAGACTCTAGTTGTAGCATATAAATATTATCTTTGAGGTAAGGAACTTTCTGAAGCATTGTTTAATTGAAATGTCTTTATGATACAAACATTTTTAACGTGGTAAAGAACAATAACGTGTACTTTAACATATTTGACTTTTTGTGCCTAAGAAGGGCGGTCTATAGGATCAACGTATCAAGAGATGCTGTTTCAATTTAAAGTTTAGTAAATATTTTTAAAAAAAAAATTTTTTTCTGAAAGAATGCGGCAAAAAAAGCTTCTTACGTGTTTCTAAAATGCACAGCTATACAGAGCCAGTCATTGCCTAACATTGTACTAACTATAATCTGTCTTTTGGCTTTGATTGCTAGATTGGTGGCTAGAAAGTTTTCCAAGAAAAGAAACACTACATCGAATCTTGTATTGCAGTTTTAAGAAAAAAAAAAAAATTTCTGCACATCGCTAAAGTTTCCTTATCGAAGTTAGTTTTCGTAAAATTCTGCCAAGTGCTACGTGCGATTTGTTCTGTTTGTTTCTTTTTCGAGGTTGATATCACGTGCAGAAAGCCACATTCTTACAAAGACCAAGTGGCTCGATCATATGAAAGGTACAAAATATATATTTATGTCAATAAGACAGAGTCAATTTTTTGTAAATCCTCTTTGGTGAATTCAAGATCATTTTCCTCTAAAAAATCAGCTTTACTAAATTGCCTTGGTTCATTTGAAGTGATATCTTCAAGTTTTAACTCATAGTTATCTACAATTATGTCATCAGTAGATTTCCATTTGAACAATTCAGAGTATTCGTCTGAAATTCCTTTGATTCTATTCAATACCGACTCTCCTAAAACAGGCAAAAACTTAAAACCATGGCCTGAGCCCCCTGTAGCGACAATCAAATTCTTGTAGTTTGGAACAAAGTCTATAACAAAATCACTGTTTATAGAGTCAGTATACCATAAAAGCTTGGAGACAAGTTTCACTCCTTCTAACTGGGCCACATCAGGAGCTAACGCTAAAAGAATTTCTTTGGCTTCTTGAATAACAGTTTTAGGTAATTTTTCGTCCCCTAAAGTCTTAGGAACAGAAATATAACTACCATCGATTTTTACTGGATTCCAGTATCTGGTTTGTCTTGTGTTAACTTTTAAAATCCCTTCTGTTTTAGTTGGAGGAAAGAATGCAAAACCTCCTTCTCCGTGCCACTTACTGCTATTTCTATCGTTCTCACTTGAAGTTGTCTTCCATTGAATATGTGGATACTTGGAATACTTATTAATCAAGTCTTGTCTTGATTTAGGAACCTTGAGGTAGACAATATTTGCCAACGAGGCTCTAGTATGATGTTTCAATGCTGGGACTAAAGAAGTGGACCAAGAACCAGCGCTAATAATGGTGAGGTCAGCATAGTGTGATTTCCCATCTTTAGTTTTGATACCTTTAACTACATCACCTTCAAAAATAGGAGTGTCCAAAGTTCCAGCGTCATTATACAGAAATTTAACACCTTTCTTCTCTAAAAGAATTTTAACATAAAAGCATGCTTTATCAGCTTTCAACATTCGTCCCACACCATCTAAAGTACCAGAAATTTCCTTTACCTTTTTTCTTTCCTTCAAATGGTTTATCACATCCAATTTACGTGAAAGACCAGCCAATTTAGCTCTAGCTCTATCTTTGGGAGAATCGATGTTATATTGAAGGTCCCTTAATCCAAGTTCATTAAATCCTTCTAAGTTGGTCAATTCCACTTGATTTAAGCGAGCGGTATTATTAAGTCTTAACCCCCCAGAAAGTCTAATTAACTCTAAGTCATCATCAAGAAATCTTTCTTTATCTGATTGATCTAAATTCTGAATATCTTTATTCCATTGTTCCCATACATCTAAAGCTTTGATCGCCAATTTAGAATAAAGGGTCTTATTTTCATAATATATTCTAAAAAATTTGTTTATATCTCCACTAGCAGAATCAGATCCGTTTAATGGACTGTATTTTGTCTTATCATAATCAGTTCTATCGAAAACTTCGATATTTTGATATCCATCTTGAACCAAATGATAGGCAGCAGAAAGTCCAAAGACTCCGGAGCCTACAATAATAATCTTAGAATTTTTGTCGTAAGTCATTAGTTATTAAGGCCGAACCATCTGCATCTTATAGTCTAGGCAATTCCGTATCCACAACTGATCTGCGCACATACACGGAGCGATATTGCCTATTTAGGAATAGTGTGGATTCTTACCTAAAGGCGCATACAATTGCATCATTTTATAGATTTACGAATTCCGTAAATTAAGATTGCAATTTAAAGATTTAAGATTTTAAATTAACGATTGTAAATTAACGATTGACTATAAAGGATATATAAATCTCTTGTTCTCTAAATCAGTAAGGTCAAGCATCGACACATCAACTTTCTCCTTAGTCACATTACCATCAGCATCAATGGTATCAACGAATCCGTAGTCAACTTCTCCTTCCTCTTCGATAAGCTTTCTTCTTTCTTTGTTTCTTTTAGACAAAATATATCTGATTACTAAAAGAACACAAAGAGCTAAAAACCAACTGAAAATAAGTTGAATGAGCCAAGGAACTCTGTAACGAGGAGAATACTTGGGCCTCCACATTTGAGGTGCAATGATATTACTTATGGAGTATCCTAACATGAAAAGAAGGGTCCTTGTAAGTTTCTTAGTATAACCAGCAGCGGTGGCATGACTCAATGATAATGATATAATATAGGCAGTACCATTGGAACGGGTCAAAAAAATACCACCTAAGAGACCTGGTTTATTATCAAATGGAAGACTAATGGCAAGAATTGCCCCTAAGAAGGCGGGAAACATCCAGATACTTGCAACAATAGTAGACTGACCTCTGAATTTAGTTAATGCTAATGATCCACAGATTGCACAAGTAAGGGAAAATCCAGTTTGGACAGCAATTAAAAGGGTAGAAGTCAATCTATTAAAACCAAGCTGTTGATAAATAATAGATGCTTGGTAAGTAGTGGCATTTTCCAACATATTCATAAACACAAAAAGAAAGAATAACCAACTGATAGGATCTTTAAGACCTTCGATGAACTGATATTTTTTAAATACTTTCTGTTCAATAGAAGATCTAGACTTTTGTTTAACTCTTCTAATGATTTGAATTCTTTCTTCAACTGAAAATAATACTGATGTAGCAGGATTATCTGGAAACAAGAAGTATGTTATGATTGCCACAGTAACGGAAATCAAAGCTATAAAAAGCCAATACCATTTCCATGGTCTCCATACTGTCGTATATTGAAGACCATAAGCTATAAAAGCACATGGTACATCAATACCTAAACAAGATATCCAAAATATAGGGTTTGCAATAGCTTGTTCTTCTAAAGTGAAAAACATTACAATAGCGTGTTGAATGCAAGGAGTTACACCCGATTCAAATATACCCAAAAGTAATCTAAGAGTCAACATACCCCCATAACTTTTACATCCAAGGGTAGCAAATGATAAAATAGTCCAAGTAAGTAATGCACCACTGAGAAACTTTGAAATAGGAATTCTTTGAAACAAATAATGAGAAGGAGCTTGACCAATAATGAATCCCACATAAAACATTGTTTGAATATTATTATATTGAGATCTTGAAATGTTCATATCTTCAAAAACACCTAACAATGATGCATATGAAACAGCATTCTTATCAATAAATAACGTAGCATTAACGAGAAAAGCTAAAGGAATTATAGTAAACCATAATTTCCTTTTCAATTTTTTTTCAGCATCAGCAGTTAATTCACCTACTTCTCCACCATTTTTTTGGATTAAATCCAAAGTAACATCAGCAAACTGTTTAGTGATTTCATAATGGTTTCCATCAAAAAAAAATTTGGTAAGTTTTGAAGGGTTCTCACGGTTTGAATTAGAGTTCACTTCTACTTCTGAAGTAAACTCGTTACCTTTGGAATCGGAATTAACACTAGACATGTTTAAATTGGAAAAATCAAAGGCATCTTTATATCTTTTATCAGTTAGTCATGAGGAGTAAAACTGCCTAAAACCAACTGTTGATGCATACTTAAGCCACATTCCTCAAACGGTAATTCGATTCCGCAATAGATAGCGAAGTTAGATAATTCATAAGAAATCTTACATTTATTTTTTTTACATTACTATTGCTAATTAAGATGGAACCCAAGGATCATACACTTGATTGGGTGTATCCCACATACTTACCAATATTTTTCTCGTTCCGTCCCAAGGCAATCTTCCATGACTCACTTGGTAATTATCTACAATGACCACATCACCTTCATTCCATTTATGGTTATAGGCTAAGTCAACTGAAGCTTGAAGAAACTTGTCAAGATACTCTGTAGGAATATCTTTATTGTCATCGTCATATTTAATACTTCTAGTCTTTTTCTTGTCTTCTGAAGAAAATTTCACATCAGCGTAAAATGTAGGGATACTGCAGAAGGAACATGGGAAGCTTTCACCATCCTTTCTTTTATATACACGGATTGGTATAGTATGTTGGTGAACAACAAGATTATCATTAGAATCCCACTCAAAATGACTACTAACACTTTCTGCCACTACCTTTTCTGCCTTCTTTTTCTTTTCTTCCAACGATTCAGGACCACTAATATTTTTACCAAAACAGAATTTGTCAGACCAACTGGTTCTATTGTTTGTAGTCAATGGCCAAACTTGTTCCATCAATAATCCTTTCTTTCCAAGACTTTCAGTTAATTCTGGATCTTGTTTATAGACAGCATTGAATAATTCACCTCCATGAACAATGGGAGTTTCACCTCCTTTGGCATCAAATTCTGAACAAACGAAAAAGAGCTTTTTAGGATATTTAATAAATCTGGAAAATTCATTATGCTGGTACAACGACTTTGATGGAGGTCCTTCGTTAGCAGTACTAAGAATATCATTGAGCTCTGTTCTTTGAGCAACTGCTCCGTTTTGTTCAAATGGTTCATCTCCACTATTTGTTCCTAAAGTACGAATGAAATTAGTCAAAGTCTCTGCATCACTCTTCCCTAAGTTACGCAATACTATTGCACCATGATCCTCTAATAATTTGTTAAAATAATCCAGCTTAGCTTTAGTTTCAAGAAACTCTAATACCTCCTGAGGAGTACTATCTCCTCGGTTGAGTTGTAAAGCCACAGGGAATTCTCTCCCGTTGAAAAAATGCTTGTCAGGAAGATCAATTTTCTGGAAACTAATTTCTGTCATAGTTATCAAATTGATGTTGAAAAATTTATTGATATCCGACTCCACACCAATGTGTGGTTATATAGTTCTCGCATACGGACATACATTACCCCAATAGTAACACGGAGAGATCTTTCCTGTTTCAGATATTTTCTTGATAAGTCTTTTTTTCTTGTCACATGATGATTCGTCTTATCTAAAGCAAATTCTTTTAGTTCCACAGTTTAGTGCGGTGCTATATGAATTCTCCGTTGGGAATTTTCTTTGGTTAATGAAAGAAATACCAGGATTGAACCAATTCAAAGCTAACAGAAATTCCAAAGCAGTATCGTGTATAAAGTGTAGGAAACTACGGCGTAAATGTTCCAAAACTAGACCTAGTTGTGAATATTGTGATCAACATGGAATTGTCTGTATCTATGAATTAATTAGACCTACAATTGTAAACGATCTTAAAACTGACAGTTCAAAACAACCATCGTCTGAACTTTCGTTTGAACTATATTCTCCTGTCGATAGACCCAATGCTCCTAATAAACAAGATGCGAGAACCAGTCCGGATCTGCCTGAAACACACAGTTCAATATCACTATTCAGTGAACCAAGTGCAAGTACTGTTCCTTCAATTCAAACCTTAATCAATCCGGAGGATAAGGAAACTCCTTCAAGTTGTAGTCCGAATTATTTTCCCTTAAATTCATTCTGGCCAAAACAGTTAACTGCAAATACTCAAGTTCATCCAAAGGCCAGACTTGGACCTATTTATACTAATATCTTGAATTCTTCTTTGACACAGACCGGAGTTCCTCCACAGTTGAACTTAAAGGCTCTTCAATCGTTCATGCCAGAAAAAGGAGTAGCAGATGATTTATTTGCAAGGTATAAAAGTTCTATTCATCCTATAGTGCCGGTTTTAGATTGGGATGCTATCTGTCCTATTTATGAGGCGTTCTGGAACAATCCAGATTTGGCAGATTTACCATTCTATACTCAAATATTCACTATATTTTATGCTGCTTCAGTGTCAATCTATGAAGAAGCTACATATAAAAAAGTTATTGATGTTGCACCTTATATAACAAGAATGAGACACTTTGTTGGATGTGCAGAAATAGCTTTAGCAATGGACGATTTCCCAAAGAGTACCTCAATTTTAGGATTGCAATCGGCTGTTATATTGCATTCAGTACTTAGAAATGATTGCAGAACTGATGATTGTGGATCTATTGGATCCTTGGTAAGGCTTGCTCAAGTTAAGGAGCTTAATAGAGATCCTTTAAAGTACCATAATATCAGAGATGATAAAGAAATACAACTAAGAAGATTATTATGGTGGCAAATATTCTATTTAGATTCTTCTAGTGCTTTATCATCTCGTCTAGCTCCAATAATAAGAGAAAATGAATACGATACAATTTTCCCAACTGAATATTATAAGCATAATGGACAATTCAAATTAGATCATCTGATTGCATTTAATAATGGGAAATTCAGATGGATTGAATGCTGCAATAAAATATTACTGGTATCTTCGAGTTTATCTCCCAATAATGATTTAAGAGTTATGATTTATGAAAGTATAGATAATTTATCAATCCATTGTACATCATTGATCCATAGAATTTTGAGCCCCACTAATTTCACTTCTTCTAAGGAATTATTGATTAATTTCAGTGCTTCTGTTATTTCAACATTTCCTGATCGATGTCATATACTAGCTGATATTGTGTTCAATTTCAAAAATAATAGCTTATCATCTATAGCAAACAATGAGTTGCTGAATAATGAACAATTGGTAGAACAGCAAGTTCACTTTCTAAATGAATTTGCAAAACATGGAGCAATGCCAAAACATTGTATTTTCTTATGGGAATTAAGAAAATTTCAACCAATTCAAGCTTTATTTTCATTATTACGAAGTATTCTTAATGACATGAAACAATTACGGTCAGGGGAGTCAAAGATTCTGAAAAAGGATAAAAGAATAGAATGCATCGAGAAGGCATTTTCTAATTTATTCTATTTATCAGAGCATACTACCAAATTGTGCAAGGAAAGATGGGAATTGTTGGCTGATTTGAAAAATTCGATTTGGGATTTTATTTATGGTTCGGAATTCGATTTGATATCTAATGATGAGATTTTTTCTAGCTCCAATAACTTAGTTATGGATTATTGGCTAGAGCTAGAACAAGAATTGAATGACTTTCAAAAAGTGATTGATGACAATATTAACATAAAGGTTTGGGATAAGGCTCTGGGTCATTATCTTCTTTAATAAATAACAAATAAAGCTTAGAAACCTTTTACTGTTGGAAACTTTAGTTAATGTTTTTGAATTTGCTAAACTTAAATACTACTGTGCACTATTTTTTCTTGGAAGTTGCAAAAATAGATTGAGACTTCAAATTTGGGCGGTGCTCAAATCAGTGCTGCGTTTTTCCTTTTCAAGGGTAGACAGCCACCAAGGTTTTATTTTTAGAATGTAATAGTAATGTATTTTTTTGTAAGACTAAAATAGTAAATTTCACAATTCTTCGTAAACTTTCAATGTTTTTCTATAATTTTTTGATAAAAATTTGTCAATCTTGCAAGTTTTGCAATTTCGTCATTATTGAGATTCAATGTAAAATGTAAGAGCATTATTTTGAAAGGAAAGGTAAGTTGCCAAAAAAGCAAAATTATTTCATCTACTAAATCACAGAATGACACACCAAAGCTTTTAAAAGAAACCTTTCGATTGGGTTTGTATGTACACTAAAACACGTGGCTATGGCTCATATGTGAAAGAAACCATATTAGACTTTGCCGAACATCATAGTGTTTCTTGTTTATTGGTTATGTATACGCAACCATATAGCCAACAAAGAATCACTTAGAGCGAAAATCTTTAAATCCGTCAATGTCCTCGTTTCGCCTCGCATAACGTTAAATACCTCGCTAGCTCCAAGATTTTTGATGAGACAACTTCTCCGTTGATTACGAAATTGATTCAAAAATCCAAGCTACAATTGCAAGCGAATTCAATGATTGTATAATTTTATGTATTGCTCATAGATTGAAAACAATTGTCAACTTCAATACGATCTTAGTGCTAGAAATAAAAGAATTCGAGACTCTTCGGAAGTTGTATAATGTTGAAGATAGCATTTCCCATCAATTGTGTGGCAGTATAAATTTTGCGGTCGAAGATTTCCAAATAACAAGGTAACTTTTTTTGTGCAGTAACTAAAATTTATGTAGCCAAATTAATAGACAGCTACAAATATTTCTCAAGCAGCGAAAATATCTAGATTTCTTTGTGTCACAATGCGACAAGCAGGAAAAGAGCTACTTTAGAATATTTTAATATATTATATATTAAACAGAAGCCTGCAGGCATGCAATATGGGATCTATAACTAGTATTTGTAATTAGTCTACAATAAAATTCTGGATGAACTTTAAAATTCAAAATTTTCAACAGTCACCAGCATTTAAAACATAAAAAGATAACAGGTAAATATTGTGAAGAATAAGCTTGGAAGCTTCAACATAGAACCGCTTCCAGTGAATGGTATAACCGTGGTTTCAGAAGTAGGAGAGGATTCACTATTAGAACCTGAGCTTGCATGAGGAACAAGACTGGGTGACAAGGTTGTGTTTGGTGCCAACGATGTATTTGAATTAGGTTCTCTGGT
Source organism: Yamadazyma tammaniensis (assembly GCA_030566005.1). Lineage (NCBI taxonomy): Eukaryota > Fungi > Ascomycota > Pichiomycetes > Serinales > Debaryomycetaceae > Yamadazyma > Yamadazyma tammaniensis. The sequence continues at coordinate 10,837 of JAJMHK010000031.1, forward strand.
GTTTGAAGTTCCAGTGGTGATTGCAGTAGATTTGGCGGTGGTAGGACTAACCGTCTTTCCAGGGAAGGTTGGATTAAAAGTTGAAGAAACGTCAGAAGTATCTGGATGAGTAGCAGAAGTACCACTGGTATCTGAAGCAGTGGATGTACCTGGATCGGTTCTAGAGCCATCGGTGGTGGATATATCCTCAGTAGTTGAGGTTATATCATCAGTAGTAGTTGAGATTACATCATCACCACTAGATGTAACTTCATCACTGTTGGAAGTGACTTCCTCACTACTAGAAGTACCAGTAGTAGTTGTAATATTTTCACTGCTGGAAGTAGCAGTAGTAGTTGTAACATCGTCACTACTAGAAGTATCATCGCTACTGGACGTATCAGTGGTAGAAGTAATTTCGTCACTACTAGAAGTATCATCACTGCTGGAAGTCTCATCACTACTGGACGTATTTGTAGTAGAAGTAATTTCATCACTACTAGAAGTGCCTTCACCACTACTAGAATTATCATCACTACTTGTAGTAACTTCATCACTGCTTGAAGTATCATCTCTGCTGGAAGTATCATCGCTACTGGACGTATCAGTGGTAGAAGTAATTTCGTCACTACTAGAAGT